>JAPKLW010003267.1:0-46175 GCA_026898455.1 Plectranthus barbatus
ATTCATTTTATTATATTATTACATAAAAAGATTATTATGGAAAATGCGGCTAAAAGAATATAGGAAACGTGGGTAATCTGAAGCAAATAAAGTCACTCTTCAATTCTTAAAAAAAAAATTAAAATATATTATTACATACTTATAAATTTATTAATTCTACTTTCTATTAAAATATATTATTACATACTTATAAATTTATTAATTCTACTTTCTACTAATATATCAAAACAAATAAATTTCATGTATTTACCATTTTGTCATATTTATTCTAAAATTATAATATCAACGTTAATATTATTTTTTTAATTTACTTTTATTTATCATTATATATATACTATTCCTTACGTCCCACAAAATTAGTCCCCTTTTTTTTTTGACACAATAACCAATGATATAAGATAAGAAAAATTAATAATTTTTTGGTGAGTGTAGATTAATTTTTTATTTTTGATAATTAGATCAATAAATGGAACATATAAAATAGAAAACGAGACTAATGAAATAGGACGGATGAAGTACAATTAAAATACTTCATAATATCTTAAGATTCATAATTGAAAATTATAACGTGTATCCAAAATTTTAATTAATATCAAATCTATCTTATTTTTAAAATACTATATTTTAGAATCTATATTTTTTACAAGTCAAACCTAAATGATATTATTTTAATATTCAAATATATAGATTCTAATATTAGAGTTGTATTAATATTTTGATGAATCAACATTACATAAAACTTTAAATTAGTAAAAATATATGTAAATCTTATTTGTTGTAAAATCAAATATCATTTATTTATTAAATCGCGCAACGCGGGTGCAAATCTAGTTTAAATTTATACAAGAACCTGCAATAAATAAAAGTTCGAAGACATTCATTTTTCTCACAACTACAACAATTTTATCCTCATTCCTTGGTTCTTTCACTAAAAAACATAATTTTCTCATGATCATAGAAAAATATTTAATATTATCTTCATCCTTATAATATTTAGAAGGAGAATTGTCGATCTAGGACCCAAAAACTGATTTAATTATCAATTCAGGACCCGAAAGATGAATTGTCAATCCAGGACCCGAAAGAGCAAACAATTTTCAATACAGGACCTGATATTGAGGTCCTGGATTGAGAATTGTATGATCTTTCGGGTCCTGGATTGAGAATTTTTGTGATCTTTCAGGTCCTGAATTGACAATTCATCTTTCGGGTCCTGAATCGATAATTAAACTATCTTTCGGGTCCTAGATCGATAAAATTCGTGGAATTATAAATTCCTCAAAATTTCCAATATTTTTAGGGGTTTTTACTTTTTGTATTGTATTATTTATATTAATTATCATAATTTTTATTTGTCAAGTAAATTATGAATTCTTAATGTATAATAATTTATTTATTTAATTATAAATTTATATTATTTTCTAATTTTTATATTATATTGAAAGAGAGAAGAATTAATATTTTAATTAAAAAGTTAATTTAGAGGTAAATAATATTCTGTGATATTTGCGTAGTGAAAGTTTATTAGATAATTGGAATTTGGATGATATGACCCGTCACTATAATTTTTCAATTAATTATACTTTAATCTCAACCCTTGCTATATAATAAATGTGAGATACAGTTCTATTAACTAGAATTTTTTCTTAAGTAAATTATTTTCGCAAATACCATATTTCCGAGAGCATTATTAACATTATACAATTATACAGTGAGAGTGAAAATCATTTCGAAGGCGCATCACCGGATCCCCTTTGATCGGCACCACCTCCTTCCACACCGCGTAGAAATCTTGAAAAAACGGAGGGCTCGTCGGATAGGCCGCAACACCACCAACCACCACTCCATTGGTAAGCCCTACTGCAATTATATTTTCATCTCCAAAATCTTGATTGTTTGAAGGGAGGGGAGGCCGGTGCAGCAGTTGCATATTTCGGTGTCCTATGAAATCTTGGTTGTGTTTTCGACGTGTTTATGCATCTGAACCCTAAACCCCGTCCGCACCCCTCGCCAAAACGCGCCGAACCTCCCCTCCCCTGCGCATCGCCCACTGCTTCGTCCTGCTGCTCGTCGCCCACGGCGGCACGGCCCACCCTCGCACCTGCCTATCTGTTACTATGTTGCTTGTTTCCTCGTTATTTTCGCATGCTTGTGTGTAGTAATTCACGCCGCAGATTCTAATTTTTGGTGATTGTTGCTGATTTTGGTATACTGATTTTTAGTGATGGTTGTTGATTTTGATCTGCCCGATTTTATTTGTTGTTGATTTGTGTGATTGCATATGAACCTGACTCGGGTGATTGTATATTTGTGTTTATTGCTGATTTTGGGTGATTGTTGCTGAATGTGTTCATGGACAAGAATTAGTTGTAGCATTTTGATTTGTGGATACGTATATATTTGTACATATTTTTAAATAAACTATTGCTTCGCATACTTGAACTGCTCGCTTCGCTTCATTGCTTTGGTTTTGGGGGCCTTTCTTCTTCGCTCTGCTTTTCGCTTTTCTAAACTAAGCTTCTTGATTGTGCTGATTTTGTTTTATCTACATCTCTCCATCATAACTTGTTCTTTATACTAATAAGAATCTGGACGTATTGCAGGGTGTACAAACTGGTTCATGTTTGCCTTGCTGTAAGCTTATTTAACTTCAACACATGCAACTAAATTGATCATGAAGCGTTATGTGTACATAAATGACGACAATCTAGCAAAAGATCTCTACTGTGACAACCGTATATCAAATAGAAAGTATACTATATGGAATTTTCTCCCAAAAAATCTATGGGAGCAATTCAGGTTAGCATTTACATGATTCGTTTATGGTGTTGGTCTTTGGTCTGGAGGAGTTAAAAACCCCTTTTATCACACTTCCAATTCTGAACCTGCTAAGTAGCTTCCTTGTATTTCTTTCACTTTCAATCAGCATACATGCTTTGATGAACTTGTAGTTCTTTTTTCATTCCCTGCATTATTGGTTTAATTAGATCATGTGGATACTTAATTTTACATTCTTCACCTGTCATCCATCATTTGAATTCACCAATCATGTTAAAATTTTAGCCAATTACTCTCTTTTTTGTTATGGGAGATGGGTGGTGGTGTCCATTTCCTGTATGTTCCATTTGCTTTTATCAGCAAACTCTTGCAATTGTTTTATGAACAATTTCAGAGGCTTATGTCTATGCATTCTATATGAACGATTATCTTTGTTGACACCATTTGTATTAAATGTTTTTTTTTAATGTTCATGTTCTCCGTTTGTTTAATGTGACCACTCTTATCTTTTATTTACAGCCGATTTATGAATCAATACTTTTTGCTGATTGCTTGCCTTCAACTTTGGTCGCTGATTACTCCTGTGAATCCTGCAAGTACCTGGGGTCCCCTTATATTCATATTTGCAGTGTCTGCCACGAAAGAAGCATGGGATGATTACAATAGATATCTCTCAGATAAGAAAGCAAATGAAAAAGAAGTTTGGATTGTGAGGCAGGGAGTAAGGAAACTTGTATGTAAACTACCACACTGATTTGTTTTCTTCTTCTTGGTCAACAAAAACTTGTTTTGGCTAAAAACTATAATTTCCTACCTCCATAATTATGAGGGAACTGGTTTGTCTTATTTTCCTTTTCCTGTTACATGTACATATGATGTGATAGAAATCAAGTCCCATCTTACTAGAATTGTATGTCATGTACAGGGAGATTATAATTCCACATTATGCATACACATAATGATGGAGCATTTAAGGGCCCTGGTCTGCCCATTGCACTCCCTCCAGTAGTCATTTAAAGATGTTGACATTAAAATACTGTATTTACTTGAAGGAAGTCAGGAACTATTTGCACTCTATTTATACCATGTTTCCGAAAAGTCTAGGTTAACGTATGAAAGTTTACGTTAAGTTATTTGATTATATTTTCGTTTTCTATTTTTATCTCTCTTACCATTTGTCTTTTTTATATTTGTTTCCTTAGATTCAAGCCCAAGATATTTGTATAGGAAATATAGTATGGCTACGTGAAAATGATGAAGTTCCTTGTGATCTTGTATTGCTTGGTACAGCTGATCCTCAGGGGCTTTGCTACGTGGAGGTAAATAACTCAACCCCCCCGCGCCCCTATGCTCGTGCACTCGCATTTTGATTCATTTTTTTATTATTATGAGGTGTTTGAATTGATTGAGTTACTAATAAATTTTGATGTTCATCACTCTGAGAACACAAACAACATATGCTTTCAGACTGATATTGAATATTTAATTAGATACGCATTTTCAAATATATTTTTTAAACAAACTTTCAGCAGTTGATCTCTTCCCCTCCTGGCTCCTTTCTTTTGGGCTCTTTTACTCTTTTTTTTCTCAGTTTTCTTCTTGGTCTTTTGTGGAATCTGAATCTCATCATGATCTAATTATCAAAGTGTGTGAGGTCTTTCTTATCATCTTCCTATGATATATATATATTTTTTGGGGGGAGGGATTCTTTCTGAATTTTATGTTCACGTGATGCATATGTAATAATGATGTTTTTGTTTTCTAGACAGCAGCTCTAGATGGTGAAACTGACCTAAAGACACGAGCAATACCTTCTGCTTGCATGGGAATTGATGTTGAGTTGTTGCACAAAATCAAGGCAGGCATTTGTATGTTTTTAAATTTACATTTACTGTATCGAACATTTCATTCAGTATTTGTTCATGTGCCAGGGTGTAATTGAGTGTCCCAGTCCAGATAAAGATATTAGGAGGTTCGATGCTAACATGCGACTGTTTCCTCCATTTCTGGATAACGACGTTTTCCCATTAACTATTAAAAATACACTTCTTCAATCATGCTACTTAAGGAACACGGAGTGGGCATGTGGAGTTGCTGTATACACAGGTAAGTGTGTGACCCTTTAGGCAACTGAACCTAATGCAAAATTTATTAGTTTGATTTGATAGTCTCGAAGGACATACCCTTTCTCTAACAATGACAAATATTAGGAAATGTGGTCATATTTCTATTTGCAAAATTGAAGTGATAAAACTGAGTTGAAGTAGCTAGTGATTGGTGAGTTAATGGAAGTAGATGATTTTTACCTCGTTTATCTAGTGATGATCAGGACAGGGCCCAAAGATTCATCAATTCCATTGAGCTTTTTTCATCCATCTTATAGATTATTTCCTCTTTGTTACGATGCAAACATGTTTACAAGTACATTCTGCAAAATTATTTTACACGACATTTTGCTTACTTGCGTTATGATTTCGGCACTAATTTATCTTCTTTTTTTTTTACTTTAAAAAGTATTAAGTCGATCAAATAATAACTTTAACCATTAAAATACTTAAAAACACATGAAAGCAAACTTAATGGGTTTCTTCTGGTCAAGTGGTGATTGATTTGCCCCGTATATTAAGAAGGTGACTGGGGCATGGTTTCGATGACTGTTATGATCCATTATACACAAAATCTCTACATCTCAGTCTATGGGAAGAAGGGGTTTGTGCATGACGTGTAACTGGATACACATTCTTTACTTTTACAATTTACTTCAACTTTGTTTGCCAGGATTGAATATCACTGGTATGCTGTATTTCAAAGTCATAATTCTTGCGTCGGCCCCTACACCTCATTTCTGCATCCTGTACTACTTGGCTTCATTATTAATAAGATATCAAAGTAATTTCCTACGAAACTAATCTATCTCCAATTACAGGTAATGAAACCAAGCTGGGCATGAGTAGGGGTATAGCTGAACCAAAGCTTACGGCTGTAGATGCCATGATTGACAAATTGACTGGAGCAATATTTGTTTTCCAGATAGTTGTCGTAATTGTTCTAGGCATAGCTGGCAATGTTTGGAAGGACACAGAAGGGAGGAAGGTGCATCTTTTTAAAATAGCTTATTACATTTCTTTCTTGCTCCAGTTTTTAGTTTACTAATTCTGCGCTAGAAAGTGTTAACTTAGATGGAAATCGTACAAGAATGACTTTTCTGGAACCTAACTGTGTTGGTGAACTTTTGTTCGATTATTTGTTGAGATGAATGATAATGATCATTTATGTTGATCTGTGTGACTATGAAAGTAAAATGTTTTAGGTCGCGGAAGTAATTCTTGCATCCACTTATTTGCATGCTGGCAAAAAGAAATTTGAAGATGATTACTGATGCGAGAAGAGAACTTTGTCAACTAGTGGCTCTTATATACATTGCTAACATGCTATCGCCTTTGATATACCTTAGTTAATTTTTAGCTTCTTTTGTACTTATCTTGCTCATCCCTTGTAGCTATGGTATGTTCGGTATCCAAAAGAAGGTCCTTGGTATGAACTTCTGATCATCCCTCTTCGATTCGAACTACTTTGCTCCATCATGATCCCTATATCTATAAAGGTAAGCTTTTGAGTTTTCTAGTCATCTAATCATCATATCTTTCTATTGGGTACTAACATTGATGGAACTGTTCGACTGAAAGGTCCAATACCTAGAGGAAGAAGTGAATCAAATAGAACTATCTCCTAAGACATCCCAGGCACAATTGCTCCTGACCAAAATACGGTTACTTTGCAAGATGAGAAACCCTAGATATTAATGTACTTATACTTTGTCAAAGCCCATGCAAGAGTCCAGTCCATAGTGACTTAAAATTCTGAAATAATAAATTACTGAACGAAACAAAATTTAAAAGAACTTGAGTGTGAGCTCCTCATTTGATTTGTCAGAATGCATGTATCATAAACTTCTTCCTAAGGGATGTTTTGTCTAAAGCTAATTGATGTATACTTGAACGAAATCAGAAATATAAATGGATTTCATTCTCTGAATTTCAACACGTGTGGCATGTCTTTATAACCTATTTGAACATTTATGACAGAACTATCAAATGGTCTTTGTTGCAGGTGTCCTTAGATCTAGTTAAAAGCTTGTATGCTAAATTTATAGATTGGGATGAGCAGATGGTTGATCCAGAAACAGGGACCTGGCCCAATGCAACTAAGTAAGAAGCTGTGAATGCAGTTGTATTACTTTTTCCATAATTTACATGAAATCTGGTTTAGTTATTGTTTTTCTTATTGTTTGCAGCACAGCAATAAGTGAGGACTTGGGACAAGTGGAGTATATATTGACAGATAAGACGGGAACTCTTACTGAAAATAAAATGATCTTCAAAAGGTGCTGCATAAGTGGAAGATTTTATGGGAATGAGAATGGGGATGCCTTGACAGGTTGGTTTTGTAAATCTCTACTTGTAATGAGTCAGTACTCTGAAACTTTTGTATTTAAGTGGTGATATGTGTTGTCCTTGTATAATTGCATGCTGTAAAGACTAGAGAATAATGCCTAAAGAGACATCCCTCAGCTTAGTCTAAAGTATTTTGAAGAACTTTCTGGATTTGACTGAGACTTTGGATGTAAATACTGTACGAACTTATTCTTTGTATTCCAGGAAAATATATTTTGCTGAGATGCAATAAACAAGGAGCTTTTTTTTACATTAAATTTTAGATTCTTCATCTAGCCACTGGGAGCATTGCACTTCTTTCAAAATGTGCTTCAAACACTTTTTTCTGTGGCAGACATAATATTTTCAAGTTTTTTATATGACTTTTCTTGATCAAGAGTATGCGGGCCTAACTTTCTCATCACTACTGCTTCATTTGAAAACATTGTTTTGGATTAGGAATAGGGTTACTAATACTGAGTAATAGTAGATGGACTAGTCTTGTGGTGCATCCTTATTTAACATGTGATTATAGAGGATTAGTTAAAGAAAGTCTCATGATGCTGTAGTGTTATCTTAACTGAAAATAATAACTAGCTGGTGCCTGGTGTTACTCTAGTATTATTCATAATTGTGCTTACATTTATACCCAGATTCTGTGCTATGTAGATGCACAGCTGCTTAATGCTGTATCCACTGGGTCTGCTGATGTCATTCAATTTCTCAAAGTAATGGCAATATGCAATACAGTAATTCCAGTACGAAGGTAACCTAAGCCTTTCATATGGAAATGTTTGCAGGCAGGAATACACACCGAAAATAAGATTTTGTTTTATCTAGTCTTAAAGAATTAGATTTTCCTCTAACGGTCTGTCCTACATCTACTGTGACTCTGCACAGCAAAAGTGGGAATATTTCATACAAAGCACTCTCCCAAGATGAAGAAGCCCTTGTATGTGCTGCTGCTCGTCTTCGCATGGTTTTTGAGAATAAAAATGGGAATATTCTTGGTAAGCTTAAATGATATCAGAGGATGGATGGGTGGTGGGCTAGTTGCTTGGCCTCCAATATCTACTGCAGCATACATGCAAAAACACACAGACGCATATATGTATAGATCAAATGCAAACCAATGAAAATATATTAAATCGGAACCAATCTCTTGATTTAAGTGTATGAAGACTAGGATTATTTTAGATTGACGGTTATGCTTTTTAATAAGAGCAGTTATGCACTTCTATGAAGCATAATATACTAAATAGACAAACATAATATATTAAAGAAATATGCATGATATATTAATGAATCATGCACAAGAATTAACATATACTAATTGATGAGCTTAATAAACAAACTAATCAAACATAATATGCTAACTAATCAAGCATGGGTAACATTAGCAGGTTAGCATATAAAACTGGCCAGTAGTGGATCCACTATTATATATAGGGAGTGGATCCGCTACTGGCCAGTTTTATATGCTAACCTGCATATATATATGTGTGTGTATGTGTGTGTAGGAATATAGGAAATGTGTTAGATAAAAATATTCCCCACGAATAAACTAAACCATTCATAATTTAAAGATCTATTGTCTTAATTAATCTATTTTAATTTATTTTTTAAATTTGAGATGGTATTTAATTTTTATTTTTGATACTCTTTTCTCTCTGCCACTATTATATTTATACAAAAATTGAAATGATCATAACTAATTCAATTCTAATTTGTTTGTCTCATATTATATATCAATTTAAAGATATTTTTGTGATCTTTCACACAAGATCCATATTGCACTCGTTCAAAATTGAGAATCTACATGAATTTCCAATTAATACTTATCCTGTATGCATAACATTTTCATCATTCATGATTAATTAACATCTTTTAGATGATAATTAACATGTCCGAAATTTTATTTATAGTTCGAATAAATGCTATGTATGATACTCAAGAATGCTATTTATATTTTCACAAAAATTGCATATAAAAGTGGTTAAAGATCTTCGGCTGATATTTCACTAGACATAGTTTTTCCATAACCCATCCCCTATATATATAGGGAGCAGATCTGGTGCTAATGGGGTTTTTTGTGCTAGCATGTTAACACATTATTAGCTTATATATTATGCTCATTAGTTAGTATAATATGTTAGATTTGGTGCATGATTCATTAGTATATTATGCTTCATCGAACTACATAACCGACTCTATTAGCATACCACTGCCAATTGTAAAAAATTAATCTTGGCGATCCATCCATCAGAATCAAAGGTCCAAATTGATTATTATTTAACATATTATTACTTATTAGCATTTGATCTCTTCCCTGTACACACACACACATGTATTATATATTTGTTTAGTTGTTGTGAAGACTTAAACTAGAGAAAATCAATTATGCAATGTTTTGATCACTTCTAATTTAGATAACTTTGAGATCAGGAAAGGGGCCTCATTTACTTTTGATATGCAATCTCTACTTACAATTGAACTTGAACATGGACATTTTCTTACAAGAGTACATGCTGTAATTCTACATTTCATATTCCCTATAATTTTCATCAAAACTCAACTTGATTGAAATTCTAGTTATCAAAATTGCACAAAACTTATTTTTTGTGTGAGATGCTTATGTAACTTTCCTGACTATGCAGATATTAACTTCAATGCATCTCTAATTCGATATGAAGTGCTAGACATTCTGGAGTTCACTTCTGACAGGAAAAGAATGTCTGTGGTTGTTAGAGACTGCCAAAGTGGGCAAATTTTCCTCTTGTCGAAAGGAGCAGATGAATCTATTCTTCCTCTTACTTATGCTGGTAATCTCATATTATCTCCATGGGTTGAATTTTGGATCATTAGATGATATTGAGCCTCAAGGTTATTGGTTCACATAGAAAAGCCATTTATGCCTCTAGATTGATCTGGGATAAGAACCTGCTGCACACCCAATTTATGAATCTGTATTATAACTCTGGGTTGTGTCTATGCTCTAGCTGGGTGGTTCTAAACCTTATTGACTCTGCCCAATTTGACTGGTGAAAAAGATTACACACATTTAAAAGAAAATTAAAGATACATGAAGCATGCACCCTTCGATCGATGTCCATTTCTTGATCTTATCTAAATCCGAATATAACTATAAATTATATAATTTTGTTCCTTACTGGATCTAATGATCTAAACTCCTGCCGATCATGCAAAACTTAAAAAGCAAGATGCATAGATCATCTTTCAACTTAATTATCTTCCATACGGGACTCTTAGTCATTTTCAATTGGTATTTTTGATCATTAATTTTTGACATCTCTGCACAATATGTTGAATGCATTTGATTTGTTTACTGTAATTTCTTGTCTTTCTACTGAAAACATCTTAATTTTTGGCATTGGCCGCAATTATTTGTTTTAGCTATATTCAGTAGGATGAGATCTTATTATAATAACTAACAGATATATTGTGTCAGGGCAACAGGTTAGGACTTTTGCCGAAGCTGTAGAACAGTATGCTCAAATGGGTCTGAGAACTTTATGCCTTGCTTGGCGTAAATTAGATGATAATGAATATCAGGAATGGGCCTCACTGTTTAAAGAGGCTAATAGTACTCTAGTTGATAGAGAGGTAAAACACAATTCTAAATTTTGATTTTCTTCATCTTTTTTGGTTGACTCGCCATCTTTCTGCATTAAGTTGTCTTTGAATGCCATAGAAACTATACTTACACTACGAGCTCTAATTTGTAGTGGAGAGTAGCAGAAGTCTGCCAAAGAATTGAGCGTGATTTTGAGATCCTTGGTGTAGCTGCTATAGAGGATCGTCTGCAGGTGATTCTGTCTGCTGATGAACTACCCCTCAGAGTTTGATTATCATTTTTTTTTTCATTTGTCACAAACCTATATAATCTGCCAAACAAGTTGTTTTACTTGTACTTTTCTTGCTTTGGTTACAATGCAGGATGGTGTACCAGAGACAATCGAAACTCTTAGGAAAGCTGGAATTAATTTTTGGATGCTGACTGGGGACAAGATGAGCACGGCTATACAAATTGCTCTTTCTTGTAATTTTGTGTCCCCAGGTTAACTTTTTTCAGATTCTTCACATATTTCTGGTGTAATATTGGCTTGACTACAAACATTTCAACAGATAGATGATAGATCTTGAGATTTATGAAAAGACAGCTATCTTAAGTTTAGACAAAATTCAGGAATTCTTTTTCAAAATTATTGAGCGGGTCAGTTCTCAGATAAGAAGATAAGAAAATAGAACTTTGTAGTGGAATAGACTGCTTCTGCTTTTATCTCCTCAACAGTAGTGACTTAACTGACACATTTTTTCTCCGCACCTGATGTTTCTATGTCTTAAGCTTTCATCATTATGTTACTCGCTTTTCATATTAACAGTACTCAGGCATTTGTTTGGGGTTTATGCAACTAATTTTCATATTTCATAGTACTGTTGTGAATCATTAACAGAGCCTAAAGGTCAGCTTCTGATCATTGATGGAAAAACTGAGGATGAAGTATGTAGGAGCTTGGAGAGGGTTTTGCTTACTACGAGAATCACTGAGTCTGAACCTAAGGTGTGCTTTCTCCATTTATCTGGAACTATTGCTGTTAAGGTTGAGTTGCACCCACTGACGATTCATTTTTATATCCATGCAAATCTCAATACAATTATGTTTCCTAGAACATGTACGTAAAGGGTTGTAACTACTATGGTTATCTGATGTATTCTGCATTAAGTATATGATTGTGTTTTTCTCTTACTTATTCCATCTGTTTATCTGAACCTGTGTCTGTTTTAGTGTGTGGCGAATATAAACCTGGTCCTCCTTGCAATAACATGACTGATGACAGTTTTTTCCATAATTTTCACAGTGAGATTTTATAATGAGTAATCGAGTTTGAATGAATAGAATTGTGCACTATATCTATAAAACTTTGCTGAAAATGATAGAAAAAGAAAAGGAGTGGGCATAAAAGAACAAGAAATTAATAAGACAGAAATAAGATCTTCAATAATCTCTCATGGAACATGAAACCTATCAAAAGTAAGAATTCTGCACTTCATAATTTCCAAAACCTAAGGTCCTCAAACATAGGCTTGTTTGGCCAGTTTGGTACTTCCTAGAAGCATAACTAATGCAAGAACTGTAATTAAGAACACCCAAGTGGCAGAAACCTTAATGTGGTTGCTGCCCATGCAAAGCTGTAGGTACACGACCCAACTTAAAATAAATGAACTAAATAACTCTGTGTAGATTAAATGAAATAAATACTGATAAGAAAGATAATGGTCTATCTGAAAATTTTATCAACTTCTAGTCCCTTATCCAGTTTATCTTCTATGAGTCATAGACTCATAGTTGAATTCAGGAGGCTCTGTATGTCCTGTTACCTAGTGATGTATAATTGGTTTCATTTCACTCATCCTCTTAAGTGGTACAACCAAAACCACCGAGTTATGCGTAAAATTGTTACTCCTTCAGTCTGAGTACTCACAGCTATGAGAGAGATGTGTGAATGGCCAGAATGTCCCACAAGAAGTGTTACCCTATTAATGTTATTGTGACAGACACATTTTCAATCCTGTAAAATCTCTGAGTTATCTGCGCCTGTTTCTCTTATGCCTGGATCCGAGATGTTCTTAAGGAAGATATTTTCTTGTTTCAGGATGTAGCTTTTGTTGTTGATGGTTGGGCTCTTGAAATTGCCCTCAAGCATTACCGTAAAGCATTTACAGAACTTGCAATTTTGTCGAGGACAGCTATTTGCTGTCGTGTTACTCCATCCCAGAAGGCACAGGTGTGTGACTCAATCATGTTGCTATTTTCTGGTGGATTATAGTACGATCAATATTCACATAAATCAAGTAAATTAAGTGTTGTTTCTAAAAGAATGTTATATTTTGTGAGCATTAACCATTTGTAAGATTTTTGTGTAACACCTATGCATCTTCAAGCTGTAAGCCCGCAAGTGATTCATAGTAATTATTCTGGAATCTCCTTGTAATTCCCAGCATTTTTATTTCAGGGAAAAAGTTACATTCTTAAAATAATGTTTAAAAATTACAAAGTTATAGAATTTACTCTAGCATAACTTCTTTAACTATAGATAGCAAAGATTGGCTGGTGCCATCTCGTCATGCCATTTTATTCTCCGTGACTAAATAAAAACGTGTCACTTTTTTTTTATCCATTTGTCAAACCCATAGTAGTGTTACAGTTGCTGAATGTCCAATCTAAATTACTCTAGGGTTATATATATATATATATAGTAGTGATCATATATTAAAGCCTTCTCCCATGTTAAATAGGAAAGAATCTGGATCCTTTATTTTGTTGATCCAATGATTATGATAATTCAGTATTTATTAGATATATAAGGCAATTAGGGTAACGTAGTAATTTAGCCTTTAAATTTGAGTAACTGTCATCTCTATCCTTAGATCTAAATATTCTCTCTCCTCATTTTCTCTTTCGGTCTTTCCACCCATTATAATTGAACGATTATATCTTTCTCGATTCCAATCTATTTTTACGAATCATATATCAAATTAAATGTATTTTTAGGACGATTCATAGGATATCCATATTGAATATGTTGAATTTAGAAGACTCGCACGAAAATCTTGATTTTATATTAAGCTGCTATATGTTCACGTTCAGGATAAAAAATGCATCATTTACGCATAAAAAATGTTCCCAAATATCTGCATATTTTTGCATCAAATGATGCATTCTTAACTTGAATAAGATGCATTTTTATTCTAGAGCATATGCATTTTTGTATTCATATTGAGTGCATTTTTTGCATTGATTATATCATTATATGCTGCAGTTTTATGCCCAAAATATTGCATTTTTTTACATCGAACGTATGCATATTATGTTTTATGAACTGCACGAAATGAAATTCTTGAATATATATTTTTCACATTTTTACCCTTGAATGCTAGATGGTAACACATAATGCACCGAAATTGGGACGGATTTAGTTCATCTTTTCTTAAGGCTGTGGCGTTGTAGCCAACAACAACTGGAACTGACAGAGCCATTTTAATATCATTAGTCTTTTTTACTATTGTTTCTTTTAGTAAAGTGTCACTGAAACCTTTTCTTTTCATTGCTCAGCTTGTAGAGCTTTTGAAGCTATGTGACTACAGAACCCTGGCCATTGGGGATGGTGGAAATGACGTGAGAATGATTCAACAAGCTGACATCGGGGTTGGCATAAGTGGAAGAGAAGGACTGCAGGCAGCAAGGGCTGCTGATTATAGTATTGGAAGTAAGCACTTTGTGTTGTTTGATATGGTCTTATTATATTCGTATAACAATATTCTTCCCTTGCAGAATTCAGATTTTTGAAAAGACTGATACTTGTGCATGGACGCTATTCGTACAACCGCACAGCATTTCTTTCCCAATATTCCTTCTATAAGTCGTTGCTTATATGTTTTATCCAGATTTTGTAAGTTCTTTAATTTGCTGGCTTTTATTCTCATTGAGTTGTTGTATCTAATTGGGTAAATGACTTATTGTGCTAACAGTACAATCTTCCAGCTTCTCTTTTATTTCAGGCGTCTCAGGAACCAGTCTTTTCAATTCCGTCAGCTTGATGGCTTATAATGTGTTTTACACTAGTGTTCCAGTTCTGGTCAGTGTTCTCGACAAAGATCTTAGTGAAAGAACTGTAATGCAACATCCACAGATACTATTTTACTGCCAAGCAGGAAGGTCGATTCTGTGCTCTCATAACAGCTATTTCACTTGTTCCATGAGATTGCACACTATTTGGTTACTCAATTCTTGTACTTTGGCTGACTGAGCTAAATCTGAAACAGACTTCTTAACCCAAGCACATTTGCTGGATGGTTCGGGCGGTCTCTTTTCCATGTGAGTGTCTTGGTTTTTACTTTTTTCCATGTATATGAAACATGCTTTGGCAAGTTTGCACGTGAAATTGCTGACCAATATTTGATATATAGAGCATTTGTACATTACTTTTAATTATAACAATTTACTTTGACAACGCGCCACACGACCCATCAATTTAAGGACAGTGAAAACTATGGCTTTATGTTAGACATATACGATTGAAGTCCTCACTTTTAAGTCAAAAACATGTTCCAAGGTAAATAATTAACCCCCATTTATTTATCGATGGACTCAATGTGGGACTCTAACAATCCATCCCCTTTTCACCGGTACACTTTGAATGGCAACCTATATCAAAACCTACATTTTGGTAGCAACCCGCCTTCAAGCCTACATTTTGATGGCAATCCTTTAGCCCATATGTTGGGTACCCCCTTTCAGTGTAGGCCCAGGTGACAACTCGGACCAAGTTGTTAAGTTTAAAAAATGGGAGCCCTAAATTTATCCAAAACCATAACAATGGTAAAGGTGTTATATATTGATCTATACTTATATGTCCAGCCATACTTACGGTGGATCTGAAATGGAGTGGGAGCAGGGGCTCGGTGGGGAGGAGGGTCCGAGGCCGCTGCTCGTTTATCACCGGCGAGGTCAGGAGGGAGTTCACGTTCGTGGGTGGGAGCTGGAAGCATAGTAGTTTTTAAATTTTGTTATTTCAATTATGTTTATTTTCCTTGTGTTGTTAGGATTTCTATTTTTGGAATTTTTTAGTAGGGTATTTAAATCCCTAATTAGAGTTAAGTTAGATTTATGCTATTAAAAATATTACGTTGAGCCCTCCGCCTCGCCGGAATGACGAGATCTAACAGCGATCGATTAAAGGCTCTTAGTTTAAAAAAGCGCGCCTAGGCGGTGAGGCGCGCATCGGACAGGGGTATTCCGCTTTTTTGTCTCTGATGCGAGCGGTTTCGGCGATGCTGTCCGATGCGAGCACATCTCTTTAAGGAGGCGTTGGTTTAAAAAAAATTGGAAGATTAAAACCCTAATTCCTAAAAAATTGAAATATCCAAACCTAATCGAAACCCCCCCCCCCCCCCCCCCCAACCTTCGTCCTTCTTTTGCGCTGCTGCCCACCTCATTGGCGCCGGCGGTCGCCGACGGCAGACACTCCTGCTCGCGGCGAACGCTCCTGCTCATCCCTTCAGCTGCGACGCAGCCAACCTGCTCGGCTGCTCGCCCGTTTCTTTCCTTACTTTGCTTGCTTGCTTGCTGCGCTGCTGCTGCTAACCTCCTCGCTGCTCAGTCTCTGCTCCATTCTCTCTCGTACTCCGGTCTGCGACTGCGTCTTCTTCTCTCTCTGTCTGCGACTACTCCATTTCTTGCCTCTGCAGTCTGCCCAAGGTATTAACAATTGAAATCCAAGTCCTGCTTTGAGCTTTCCTTACAATTGAAATCCAAGTCCTGCTTTGAGCTTTCCTGCGATAATTATACACCCTTTCTTGCTATCCAATTTACTATCTAATTTATGTTTCTTATTTATTGGTGCATTAATTATTTATTACTAGGATATATATATGTATTTTGTTTAATATTTGTATTTATAATATTGAAATTGTGCATTTAAATTATAAAATATGAAGTATATATAATTTATACAAATTTGTTTAGAAATGGTCGCCTCATTTCTATGATGCGCTCGCATCTCGCCTCACCGCCTCGGATTTTTTGACCTTATCGCATCGCACTGCCTCGTGCTTTTTTAAACTAAGAGAAGGCTGGAAGCCAACAGGCTGAGATGAATGCCAATCAGGCGGAGTTGAAGGAGAAATTCGATTCGAACAGCGCACAATTGGCGGAGATCGTAGCCTCCTTAGCTGCGTTATCAAAGGCCATTCTCCAACTGCAAACGGGGGAGAATTCATCGGCTGGAGCGGTGCAATGAGGGGAGGCAGCTGCATCCGCCGCATCCATGGCGACACAAGGAGTGGCGGTGACCACCGTGACTGTTGTGATGCTGTTACCGTTGTTTGGAGGTGAGGACCCGATTGGGTGGATAGCTAAGACTCAACAACAATTCGAACTTAATTGTATACCAGATGGGAGCGTGACAACAGTCGTGGTGGCGATGGAAGGGTCGACGCTGTATTGGTTGACTTGGTTGAGGGCAAGGAAGCTGTAAATGTTGTGGGATGAATTCACACAGGCACTATTGTTGCGGTTTGACACGCGGTTTAAAGGCAATGAGTTTGAATGGCTGTTAGGGGCTGATTCGCGGAGCCTTAAGGTTGCTACGTCCGAATGAATTGAAGACGGCAATGGGATTGGCTAGAGATGTTGAGTATAACCTGGCTCTTTAGAATGGAGGACGAGAGAGTCCGCCTACCTCAGGGACGCGTTCGAGCAATTTCTGAAGGCCACTGCGGGGAAATAACTTGACAGTTAGTGGAGGCAACATGCGTGGGTAGAATGATGGGTTCTCCAAGTCCACAAAGCTGTCTTCGGGAACATCCCCGGGGCTGTCCACCAGGCGTTCCAAATTCTTGCACCTCCCGCTGAAGTTGTTAGATTGATTGAGGGTAATGGTGCGTAGGAGGATGAGGAGTTGGGCTTGCAGCAATATTAATACTGCTAGATGATGGGTGAGGGTCAAGAGGATGATCGAGAGGATCAACGAGGAATGGATGGAGAAGCTGGAGATTTTCCCGTTTACTCTGTGGTGGGGATCTTCAGCCCCTATACGTGAGGCTTCGGGGCGTAGTGGAGGGATGCATTGTGACTGTTTTGATTGATAGTGGCGCCAACCACAACTTCATTTCCCCTTCTTTGGTTTCCTTACTGCAGTTAAAGCCGGATAAGATGGACAGATTCGGGGTGCAGTTAGGCAATAGGCACAGGCAAGAGTCGGAAGGGGTGTATCGGCTCGGCAACTGCCGATCGGGTTACCCTGGTGTGCAAGCGTAGATTGTTATGTCTTCGCATGGGGAGGAGTTGATATCATTTTGGGCATGGCGTGATTGGCTACGTTGGGTGAAGTTTGTACTAATTGGGAAGCATTGACAATGAGTTTCGAGGATGGCGGTCGCATGGAGTTATGGGGGGGTTCGGCGATGTGCCGGAACTTGGTGAGCCTGCGTACCATTATCAAGACCACTGAGGCCGAATTCTGGGAGGTTGTTCTAGACGGCAAACCCACAATACTTACTGAGGCTGCAGCGGGGGAACTGAATGAGATACTGTGACAGCATGCTGCGGTGTTTGAGGAGTTACATGAGCTGCCTCCTCATCGCACGACGGACCACCAGATTGGGTTGGATTTGGATCAAAACCGGAATCAGTTTGACCCTACAGATATGGGCATTGCACTTGCAGAAAGATAAAATTTAAAGGATGGTGTGCAAGATGTTGTGAGCGGATATTATCATGCTGAGTTCGAGCCTGATCTTACTGGTTAAGAAGTACAGCAATTGGCGTTTTTGTGTGGACCATTGGGTGTTGAATAAGTCTACGGTACCAGGTATTCAATTCCAGTAATTCAGGAGATGCTGGATGAATTGGCGGGTGCATTGGTGTTTTCCAAGATAGACTTGCTCCGGTCATCATCAGAGCAGATTGGCGAGTTCTGAAATCCGTAGGACGGCGTTCAGAATACACAGTGGACACTATGAATTCCTTGTAATGCCCTTCGGATTGATGAATGCCACAACTATATTTCAATCGACGATGAATGACTTATTTTGGCCGTAGTTTTAGAAACTTGTGTTGGTCTTCTTTGATGATATCATGCTGTACAGTTGGTCCTGGGTGGATCACCGAGAGCAGTTGAGTTTAGTCATGAACATATTGGCAATAAAACAAGTTTAGAGCTATTAGAAGAAGTGTGCCTTTGGGTACCTCAAGATTGAATACTTGGGATATATTATTTCACAGGCTGGAGTAGCAATGGACCCGGTAAAGGTCAGTGCAGTGGTGGAGTGGTTGCAGCCCCTTTTGGTTTGGGGATTTCTGGGATTGATTGTGACTGGATATACTGGATATTATATGGGGTGTGAGGGAGTATGGCCTCATTGCTCAGCCATGCACGGCTCTTCTGAAGAAGGAAGCTCCAGTTCAGTTTGTATAGACTGGGGAGGCAGAAGAGTTGTTCAAATGCCTTCTTATGGCATTGACAAAGGCTCCTGCATTAGCAATGCCTTAGTTCGATCACCAGTTTGTGGTGGAGTGTGACGCATCAGGCAACAGTGTCGCGGCGGTGCTCATGCGAGAGTGGCAACCCATATCATTCTTCAACCCATAGCATATTTCAGCAAGTATCTGGCTCAACGCACCTTGTCTAGATCAACTTATGAGCGAGAGATGATGGGGTTGGCCTTAGGCCCTTAGCCATACAACACTGGCAGCCATATCTAATAGGGCGGCGATTTGTGTTGTGCACTGATCATTGCAGCCTCAAACATCTCCTCACCCAGCGCATAGCGACCATTGCAGCAAGTTTGGGTGTTTAAGTTGTGGGTTACGATTTCGTGATAGAGTACAAGACAGGTGTTTCGAATGGCATACTCGAGAAGGGGGGGGGGAATCTTCATTGTCGCCGATGGTTTGGCTGACATGGGGGAGGAGCAACAGCGGGATGAGTTTGTGCGAGACATTTTATAGGCGTTGGAAAGGCACCTTGCTAGTAAGCCAGGTTTTAAGTTGTTGGGTGGCCAGTTGTTCTTCAAGGGACAATTGGTGTTAGCTTCCGACTCCAGGTGGATCCCTCGCCTACTAGAGGAATTTCACAACACTTCGACTAGGGGACATGCAGGGGCGTATTGCACTTATAGGAGGGTAGCGATGAATGTGTATTGGAAAGTTGCTTTGCCTGGTGCAGGACTATGCCACCCATAGTTTGGTTTGTCAAAAGTTATGAAGCGATTTCTCCTGTTGGACTGTTTGGTTTTTTCACCTTTCTACCCAAGTCGAAGGGGTTCACGGTGGTTCTGGTGGTGGTAGATGGTTTATCTAGGTATGGGCGTTTTATTGCACTCAAGGACAAGTTCCCCATTTGCGTTAGCAGAGATTTTTACTGAAAAAGTGGTGCGGCTGCATGGCATCCCAAGATCTATTGATTTGGATTCATTGTTTGTCAATGCGTTCTGGAAGGAGCTGTTTGCGCTGGCAAAAATGCAGTTGAAATTCAGTTTGGCTTATCACTCGGAGACGGATGGTCACTGGTCAGACCAAAGTTTTGAATCGATTGCTAGAGACTTACCTGCATTGTTTGTTTGTGAACAGCCGAAGGAGTGCTTATGGTGCTGCCATGGGCAGAGTATTGGTACAATACAGAGTTTCAGACGGCAACCTGGGTCACCCCATTCGATTGGGGTATGGACGAGGCGACGAGCTCCTCCCACTGTTTGATGGTTCCTACCGGGCGAGTGTAGAGTGGCAGATATTCTGAGTAGTGAGATACTATGATGGTGCGGCTGAAGAGTAATTTGGAGAGGGCTCAGAGAAGTGTGACTAAGTAGGCTAACCAGTGCCCATAGAGAAGTGGTTTTTTGGTTGGGGATAAGGGGATAAAGTGTTTCTGAAATCGCAGCCTCATTGACAGTCTATGGTGTTTCGCTAGCCTTACCATTAACTATCCCCAAGTTCTAAGGCCCGTTCTGGTTGAGGCACGTGTGGGTTCGGTGGCATATAGACTGGCTCTACCAGCCACTAGTCACATTCACCCAGTGTTTCATGTATCGTAGCTGTGACGAGTGGCGAGGATCATCCGGGGGGGTTGGAGTTGCTGTAGATTGTATATTTACTGGTAGAGCCTGTGTTTGAACCCGAGGAGGTGCTAGCTTTGAGAGTGGGGCGTGAAAATGGGGTTGAAGAGGACCAGCTGGTAGTGAAATGGGTTGGGCAGTCAGTGGCTGATGCTAGTTGGTTGAGCCAATACATCTTTCAAAGTCATTCCGGACTTCAACCTTGTGTGGCTTTAGGCCACGGCTGTTTCGTTGATTTTTTTGTGTTTGGTACTTATTAGGATCCAATGTGGGACATTTTATTACTTTAGTCCTATCTTTTGGACGAATAGAGCATAAGTCATGGGTCCGTCCAACTCACATTATGAAATCTAGCTGTTTGTAACCCTATTTGTTTCTTTTTTTTTTTTTCCACTTAGAAGCTTCTGTAATGTAATTGTAGCAAGGAGGAAATTTCATCCTGCCTTAAATAATGCACTTCTATTCTCTTCAGGCCATTGTTGTTTTTGTCATCACCATACATTCCTATGCCCTTGAGAAAAGTGAGATGGAGGAGGTGGCAATGGTTGCACTATCTGGATGCATTTGGCTGCAAGCTTTTGTCGTTGCATTGGAGACCAAGTGAGTGGCTTCTTTCTCTTGTCTTTGCTTATGCCTAATTACCAAAAACGTTACTATATGAAGCAGGTAAAAACTTTAGATTCTGACGAGGCACTTCATTTTACTGAATTACAACGTGTGAGCTTGCAGAATTAGCTGTTTCCAAAATAGTTTAATATGTTTTTGATTTCTAGTTTAGCTGCGCAGTTTGCATTGCCATCATGCTATGTGACGTTGTGACTGTCTGAGCTTGGTTGACACGGCTTCCTTTGGTATGTACAGTTCTTTCACAATATTGCAACACATCGCAATATGGGGCAACCTCGTCGGGTTTTATGTCATCAACTGGATTGTCAGTGCCATCCCAGCATCAGCAATGTACACGATCATGTTTCGCTTGTGCAAGCAGCCATCCTACTGGATTACAATGATCGTGAGTTGTCTCATTTCTCTCATAATTCACATAACATTGCATGATATTATTTTTCAATTATCATGCATGCTAATGTTGTTGGATTGCTATATTCAGCTAATTGTAGCGACAGGAATGGGCCCGGTTCTGGTGCTGAAGTACTTAAGATATACGTATAGGTCGAGCAAAATCAACATACTCCAGCAAGCGGAACGTTTGGGAGGGCCAATCTTGTCGTTGGGAATGATAGAACCTCAGTCAAGATCCTTGGAGAAAGATCTTTCCCCTCTATCTATAGTACACTCTAAGAACCGCAGTTCTGTATATGAACCTCTGTTGTCGGAATCTCCTAGTGCCACGAGACGCTCCATTGGACCCGGTCCTGGATCCGCCCCACGATTTGATTTTTTCCAGTCACAGTCCCCATTGTCTTCTAGTCATACAAGAAAGGATAACTGAAATTCATAATTCTTAATCTCACAAGGAGAAATATACATGTATAGAGTAGAGGTGATTGAATTGAAGCATGGGAGTTGCGATTTAGAAGTCATGTCTGTTTGTTAGGGTTGTTACTCTTATATTAGTCGGAATATTTTTATTTCGTTGCACAGTTTTTTTCACGATCTTGTTATTTACAGCTGAAAGATTCAACCTCCTTTTTCTTTTAGAGAGATGCGAGATAAGAACTAAGCTAATCAGTAGCTCTATCACTGTAATTTAAGTCTATTATTTTGAACTAGACAATCGAAGATGGTAAATGAGATGAGAAATTATGAGCCATTTTCGAAGCCGCTAAAAATTATGGCCACCGGGATTGTGGCTGCCACCACACGTCCAATGCAGCCTGCCAATGCCATGAATACTTCACAGTTTATGGCGTCGCAGTGTTTAGGCAACAACACTGCTATTTATTTATTTTTTAAAATTTATGTATTCATATTAAGTATTGATCTAGTTACAGGTCATGCTCTTGTTTTCTTTTTAGTTTAGTTATTCTACTTGTTCTTTGTATTTTGAATTGCCCAATGGGCTTGTACACTCCCCACGTAAATGGTTTGGGAGATTTGCTAGAGTTATGATTATTATGGAATACAAGCAAGGAGATCATACACTCTTCATCAAACACTTTGTTTCAAAGGGAATTATAACTCTATTTATCTACGGGGATAATATAATTGTGATAATGATGATAGAGAAATATAACTGTTGAGTCAATCGCTAAAGAGTTGAGATTAAAGTCCTAGGAATGTTGAAGTTTTTTTTATTTTTTATTTTTGGAATTGAAGTAGCTGATTCCAAGAAAACCATTCTCATTTTTCAATAGAAGCATGTGTTGGATCTATTGAGAGAAATTGGCATGACAGCATGCAAGTTGGCTAGTACTCTTATTAACTTAAGGAGCAAGACAATTTGTAAATGAGGTGCATCAACTAAGAGAGCAGCTTAGGGAAGCATTGGCGGTACAAGCAGAGGCAGCTAAAGGCTAGCAGTGGTCCTTACCGCAGCAAGAGGAGCCCGAATTTAGAGTTGGCGTCAATGCCAACAATTTGAGATGAAGACTAGTCTGATTCAGATGGTACAACAAAATCAGCTCGCGGAGAAGGCAATAGAAGAAACTTATGCACACCTCAATCAGTTCTTGGAGATCTGTGATACTGTTAAGCAAAACGGAGTCTCTCAAGACACTATCCTCACCGAGAGATGTTGCTAGATCTTGGTTTACCAGCCTGGACCGAAGCAAAATTAGCACATGGGAGGAGTTGTGGGTCAAGTTTCTAACAAATTATTCTCCTCTCAGCATCATCATCAAGAGGAAGTCCGATATTACCCATTCTGCCAGAAGTATGATGAGACCCTGTAATTATTGTGGATGTTTTTGTTCTCGTGGTCTTATCATTTTTGATTTAATTCATTTTGGATTTTTTTTACCACGAAAAAAGTTTGTGGTTAGATTTTATAGGACAAAACTTGTAATAGATTAGTTATATGTGATTTTTATTCAAATCTGTATGGGAAAGAAAAATAAGAAAAATGAAAAATGAATATCATTGCGCCATACAACAACCACCATGCAGGCACGGTAGTGTGCAACAATAACTGACAGGGTCGTCGGGGACACAGAGGTGCAGAGGGATCAACAACGATGGTGCTTTGGAACTTTAAGGTTACCTGTGTAAGGTTGGGGTGCTTTCGCTCTCTCTTCCGGCGGCTGTAGTCCCGATGGACATTGCTAGCGGCATCGACATCGGTGGACAAACAAGGCACAATTGGGTGCAGTGGTGGCGCGTGAAAACCCTATGGTTTTTGCTGCATGGCTGAGCTACACCTGATCTGCATTGCACGACTGCGTGTGTTCCTCTTTAGTGGCAGCGATAATGACATCATGCAGAAGGAGATGGAGTTGGTACTCGGTGGCTAGCGACGATGAGGAGGCTGTGCGGCCCAACGGTGGTGTGTGGCTTCTCCCATGACATGGCACGCAGACGGTCGAAACTAGTATTTTTCTCCCTCGCATCGCCAACGTCCTTCTCAGCGGGCTACAACAAACCAATAAGTGGTTAGGGTGATCGACACAGGAGGTGGAGGCTGAGGTTGATGACGTTGAGGCTGGCGGCAGCGTGTGGCTGCGCACAGGTGCTGTGCTGCGCGTGGCAACCGCCGTCTGATTAGTTTCTCCATGTGGTGGTGGCATGAGTCACTAGGGTTTTGGTAGGAACGGGCAATACTGCGTGGATTCGAGCTCGTTGCAAACCCCAGGGTTTGAGACAACTCGTGGAACCGTAGTTTCGCAAAATTGGGCCCAAACCCTGAAAGCCCAAATTCCATCAAGATCAGGTTTCAAAGTCCAAAAGTGGGTAGCCCAGCTTGAAAATCTGTATTTAAAATTAAATTTTGTAATAGATAGATTTAATTTTTTTTTTAATTGCATCTGAGGGGCCACAAGAATTTTATCTTTGTTTATTTTTATGATTTTTTTATGATGTGATTTATCACTTGCGCACTTGGTAAAGAGTAGGAAAGAATGCTACCGCTTTATTATTTACAGTTAAAGCATGTTGTAAATTAAATTCTAAGCATGCTACTACTTTCATTCTTTATTGTTCAAGCATGCTTTATGTGTTTTATTTTATATTTTTAAATTATATCTATAAATTTTTGGATCATATTAATTTATGATGAAATTTTATATGTGACATGATTTATGGGGATATAAAATAATTTGTGCATAGAACCTTTATAATAAAAAAAAAATACTAAGCTGGATTTTAATTAATATCATAAGACCTCCACAAACTTGAGCTGGATTTTAATTAAGCTGGATTTCGTGAGCTACTCGGATCTCGACTCGATAAAAGCTCGTTCGAGTTCGTTTAGAAAAGCTCGTTTATTAAACGAACCAAACTTGAGCATCATAGTATTCAACTCGTGAGCTCGTGAGCAGGCTCGTTAGCTAAAATTAGTAAGAAATATAAAATAATTACTATTATAAAAATTATAGTTTGATGAATTAAGAGTAACAATAATGATAAATCTTTCTAATAATGAAAAATTTAGGAATTTGAGCATGAATATGATATTAATTTTGTAATAATTAACTTTTTTCTTCAAAATAATAGTGAAAATTTAAAATATATTCTAAATTTAGAAAGTTCGTTTAGGCTCGATTAAAGCTCGATAAAGTTCGTGAACATCAAAGTATTCGATAAAAAAGCTCGAAGCTCGACTCGAAATTAAACGAGTCAAACTTGAGCACGACACTACTCGACTTGACTCGGTTCGATTACACCCCTATAAACGTCTACTCAAGTAGCTTGCGTTAGAACACATCTTACCAGTCCTAATGCGATTTATCTTCTAAATAAATCGTTTAAATTAAGATGAGAAGTGAGAGCCTCTAAGCAAATGTCTACTCAAGTAGCTTGAAATGAGATAACTTTCACGAGTTCTCTAAGATTAAATTAAATGAAATAACTAAGGATATAAATAACATGCGTCATGGGTCTAATATGTATGACAAACCGCTGGTTTTATATCTGAAGTTAGGATAGTGGTTTTATTGCTTAGATATTACTTAAGTATAACTTATGAATGATGTCACTGCTCAGATAGGTGAACATGGTCTTAGTTTATCTTCAATATTAATATCTTTTGCCGGCGGATACGTGACATGGTCTAAAATCAAAGAATCTAGTTTTTGTCTAGTTAAATGGTTTGTCGTAAACGTCTACTCAAGTAGCTTGCGGTAAATTTACTCAGGCTTTTGGGGGAAACGATTGCATTAGTTTATCTAAAGGTTACTT
Source organism: Plectranthus barbatus (assembly GCA_026898455.1). NCBI lineage: Eukaryota > Viridiplantae > Streptophyta > Magnoliopsida > Lamiales > Lamiaceae > Plectranthus > Plectranthus barbatus. The sequence continues at coordinate 26,139 of JAPKLW010003267.1, forward strand.
TGTATATCGTCTTCAATTGTTCTGCATATATCTTCTTACTTTAATCCATTTATTATTTTCATATATGTCTATAAATAATGTCATAAGCATCTTGGCACAAAATCCTCTTAATGGTCCAAATTTCCTGTAGTGGAAATGGCTCATCGAGCAAGTTATGATTGTTGAAAAGACTGTCTTTGTCTTACTGTTGCATCGACGACTGTGGTTTTGATTGGGTCTTCTGAGTCTCAAAAGAAGTTCTTTGCAAATCGGATTAAGTGCAATGATAAAGTTTTGTCTTTGTTCAGATCATCTATGTGTGGATAATTCTACTCAAATATCAACATTGTTTTGATGCAGTTAAGATCTAGAGAGATTTGGATAAGACCCATGGCATGCTGGATGTCACTAACGGATTTGAGTTCATAATGAGAATTGTCAATAACAAGATAGCTGGTGATGGAAAGGAATGGGAGCATGAGATGAACATGAGTCCACTCATGAGGAAATTCATTGTGTATGGTGGTTACATCATTCTCTAAAGAAAAATATCATATTGGGCTCCTTACAAGAATCTTTTGATGATTTCACCTTTATTGTCGATTGTAAAATGTTCACTTTTGATGAGCTGCTTACATTCTTGGAAGCACTGGAAGCAATCAACTCATCTCTGGATGATGTTGTACTTGATCATCATTTTCCACTCCATTAATCTTCTAATGATGTGGAGAATGATAGCATGGAGGAAGCATCTGAGGAAAGATTGACTAAAAAATCTAATGGCAACTTTTACAAAAAGATATTATGTTCAGGATGTGGCAAGAAGGGTCACTGGAAAGTAAATTATTCGGTGTTGGTCACCAAAGGACAAGGTACGCCATCTTTTGCATTGGTTACTAAACCATGATTAGCATCGGTTTCTACTCATTCATAGGTATTGGATACTGGAGCTACTGATCATGTTTGCTACACTTTGCAGGGTTTGAGCTAACTAGAAAGCTTGAAGATGGTGAGATTACCATCTCTACGGGGAATGCTACGGAAGTCTTTGCTGCAACTGTTGGAGATTTTACTGTATGTTTTCAAAACAATGTTTTAAAATTTTAAGAGTTGTTTTGATTGGGCCGATTTTTTGGCAAAACTTGATTTCTATTTTCAAGTTGATAAATGATGGATTTTCAGCTATTTTTGATAGAGATGTCTATCATGGCTAATAACAATGTTCTCTGCCCTGGGAAAATGGAAGATTCTCTTTATATTATTACTTGTTTAAACAAATCTTCAGTGAATATGGCATGTGATTCATCTAATGATCATCTAAAAATAAAGTTCTCTTCAAGTGAGGATCTTACATTTCTTTGACACTTGAGACTAGTTCGCATCAATCTAAAGATGATCAAGAAACTCATAGATGATGGAATTATGGATCTAATCCAAGTAGTTCCACATCAAGTTTGTGAATCCTGAATAGAGGGGAAGATGATGACCAGGTCTTGAGCAAATATGTGTTGAAATTGATCCACTCTGTCTGTGTGGGCTGATGTCTACACCCGCCCATGGAGGGTGCATATACTTTGTCACCTTCATTAATGACTACTCGAGATATGGATATATTTATCTACTTCACTACAAGTCTGAATGACTTGAGAAATTCAAAGAATTTAATGATGAGGTAGAGAAGAAGTTAAAAAAATATCATAAAAACACTACAATCTAATCGTGGTGGTGAATATCTCTGCAATAAGTTCTTAGAGTATCTGGCAGAGCAAAGGATTATATCCTAGTGGACCGTACCTGGAACCCCTCAACATAATGGTGTGGTGGAAAGAATAAATGGTTAGGTCAATGATGAGCTATGTCAGGTTGCATATTTCATTTTGGGGCTATGGACTAGAGACAATGGCGTACCTACTTAACCTGGTACATTCTAAATTAGTTTCAAAGATTCCGATGGCACTCTGGCATAGGCGAAAGCCAGGATTGCCAAATTAAGAGTGCGGGGTAGTCTAGTGTACGTGCTGACATAGGCCGCTAATAAGTTATAAAGAAGGTCTAAGATAATGTTGTTTGTGGGCTACCCAAGGCAAACAGAAGGTGGTTTTTTTTATTGTCCTAAAGATCAGAAAGTCGTTGTTAGCACCAACGCAAGATTTAGAGAGGACGAGTTTATGAGAAATCACAAATCTAAGGTTGAGATTATTCTCAAAGAAATTGTAGAGGACAATTCAAGTCCATCAAGAATACCCCGTGGAAGCTTGAGCAAACCCGAGGAAGGTATGGAATCAATTGCACGGTCGCCCATGCAAGGCAGTAAACCGTAAGTTAATGCACCGATTACTGACATGATAAATGAGCCTCGTCGCAGTGAGAGGATGCTTTGACAGCCTGAATGGTATATGTTCGTAGGAAAGTCTTCAGACATAGTCCGAGAAGACGAGCTGGATGATACTGACCTATAGACTTACAACGAAGCTATTAATGACAAGTATGCTAAAAAATGGCGTCAAGCCATAATTTCATAAATTAAATCAATAACCATGTATACCAAAAGTCTGAGCTACTAGATGACTCTCAAGACATAGGTAGCAAGTGGGTATACAAGCGGAAGAAAGATTCAAATGGTGTAATAAACGCTTTTAAAGCCAGGTTGCAGGTGAAAAATATAGTCTGAAAGAAAGCATAGACTATGACGAGACCTTCTCAGCCGTTGTAATGCTTAAACCCATTCAAGTTCTTCTAGCCATACCAGCACATGTGGACCTAGAAATCTGGCAAATTGATTTCAAAATCGCATTTCTGAATGGGTACCTAGAAGAAGGTTGTGACATCTATATGCAACAACAAAAGGTTATCTGCAAATAGGTGAGGAGCATCTTGTTTGGAAGCTAAAGAAGTCCCTGTATGGACTTAAACAAACTTCCTGGTCATGGAACAGACGTGTCGATGATGTGATTAAAACATATGGATTTTTGCTATGCGAGAACGAGAGTTGAGTTTACTGATTGTGTGTGTTGTGTATTGTAGTGTATCTACAGAACTATGCACAAGTATACACAATCGACATGTAATATAGTCATAGAGACCAAATATCGAACCCTAGAGAGTGTTTGATTGAACCGTGCACACGGAATTGCTTGTAAATAAGGTTTGATGTGCTGTAAACTTCGACTACAAATGTAAATAATCATAAACAATAAAACCAAGCAAAGCAAACAAAAGTAACAATTCTTCCTGCCATAAAATGATCAAGAAAAATTCAACTAAGTAACAATAAAGATAAAAAGCACACTCGAGTTATGGGAAGTCTTCACTATCACTATCCTATATGCTAAAGCAATAGTCTCGCAATCCTCTGAGCCTTAAAACCACACACAAAATGTCTAGTTAGTTGCCACTCCACTAGATCTGTATTTTTCTACCAGACTACATATGCCTATGCTCGAAATGGTAGTTAAATGCAATAATGCTAACAGGGGTCGATAATAAGCCACAATCATTCATATGTCTATGAAACAAATACGGTCACTTATGATTTCCTCAACCCATCTACCCTTCCGGTCTCAATAGGTGATAAATCTCCACTCACTTCAGTGCTCAAGAGATTAAACATTCTGAAATCATAAACAAACTCAGAGTTGAACAAAACAAAGCTTTCACATATATTCGAGTTCAAGCAAAAATCCCACAACCCAAGTGCGAAGTAGTTTGGTCATATTCAAATGAAAAACAAAAGAGAGCTCAAGATCATTCACCATCTTCAGATTGTGAATTACAAAAAGCTAAAATGAAAATATAAACTCTTAGGTGATGATCGACAAACAATCGGAACCTGGCTTCTGCCACGCGCTCTCCACCTTCCTCTCTCAGCTCATGTGTTCTCTGTTGTTGTCTCTCATGTTGTACCTTACTTTGACATTTTTCTGTCTTGCACTCCTTCCGTCGATCATCCCTCAGCACCTTGGATCCTTACACGTGGAAGCACCTTTTTTCTCTTCTAACACTGCTCTGGCTTGCTTTTTGACACTTGTCCTCATCAGCAGACAAGATCCAAAAAGTGTTTGATATTTGTCTTCAAGTGGTCCCAGAAAGTATCTTCTTCATACCACCTCATTGTGACTTCCATCTCGAGCATAACTCGTGACCAAAATGCTGCTGAAAAGCTTAGCATTCCGAACCTGGTGAAAATCTTCACAAAAACTCACAAAACTTATTTAATACCTAACTTAGTGAAATAAATCACAAATGCAGCAAAGATATAAATAAACCAACAAAAAACCTAAAACTGGACAAATCTTATTAAAACAACATCTTAAACAAGCTAGAAAAGAGTAAAAGATAACTCTTTATGAGAATTATCAGTGTGTTGGAGAAAGCGTGGTTTTCCTTGAGCTTTATGTAGATGATATTCTCCTATTCGGAAATAATGAGGAGGTATTGTCAGACATAAAGAGATGGTTATCCGAATAGTTACTAATACAAGACCTAGAGGACGTTCGGTACATCATTGAGATTAAAGTCTTGCATGATCACAAGAAGATGATGTTGAGCTTGTCTCAGACCACTTTTACTGATACTGTGATGGCTCGTTTCACCATGCAATGAGCCAAGAAAGGGTTGTTACCTTTTAGACATGGCATTCCTCTCTAAAAGGCACAATGTCATGTGACCGGGGAGGAAAAGAATGCGATGGCACTAGCATCATATGCTTTTGTAGTGGGAAGTCTCATATATGTTATACTATGTACAAGGCCGGATATATGTTATGTTGTATGCATGGTAGCCAAATATCAATCCAACCCTGGTAAGGCGCATTGGTTGCGGTAAAATACATTATCAAGTATCTGATAAGAACATGAGACTATTTTCTTGTTTATTAATATGAGAATTTGGGCCATGTGGATTATTCAGATTCAGATTTCTAGGTGGATCAAGATGACAAGAAATTGACCTCAGGCTATGTGTTTACCTTGAGAGATGGAGTTGTATCATGGAGGAGTGCGAAACAGAATTATATCGCGGACTTCACCATGGATGCAAAACATGTAGCAACTTTGGAGGCTTTAGAAGAAGCAATATAACTCCGGAATTACCTTCTTGAGGTGGATATAATTATGAACTTGCCTAATGCAATCATAGTGTATTGTGACAATGCTGGTGCAGTGGCAAACACAAGGGAACCTGATAACTCTTGTAAAAGAGTTTATCTAATTTTAGCTCGGTGTTGAGAGCATTTGCCTTGTATTTCATTCATTATTCATTGCTTTTGGTTTTGCATATAGGTGTTAGTGTTTTATTAGGGTTTTTTTTATGTTTTAGTTCTAATCATGCTATTTTCGAAGGATTTGGAGTTAAAAGTCCCGTGCCAAAAAATCCCCACTCACAAGCCTGAAGCTGGAGCATGAGAAGTGATGCTATAGCATGGCAAACTGGACGAATTTTGGTCTAAGTAAAGTCAGCATAGCAGAAAGGGAGGGGACCAACTCATTTGTCCTGACTTGGGTTCATAAAGATGCTGAGCTGGAAAGCTAGCAAAAGCTAAAATCTACACAACTTTTCAAGGGCAATGTGGGAAAAGAAGTTGAAAGAGGAAACCTAATCAAGGAGAGAGGTATAAAATGCTGGGAGGAGAGATAAACCGCAACCCCCATCTAGATGTCGAACCAATACTGCCTTGAGCGTTGGAGGGGCGATGCAAACCTCTCACACTTGTCTCGCAGGATCGACAAAGCGTTTAAAGCAGTTCAAATGGCCAGATGAGCTATGAATCAGACTTGCACCCCTAAGAACGACTCTCTTCCCTTATTCGCTTAAATTATTTATTCTTCATAAATAAATACTGACTTAAGCATCGGAGGGGCGATGCGAAGCATCACCCATCCTAACCCTATTTTGTTGAACAAACTAAAAGCTTAAAACTAAATCCCATATACGAGGTGGAAGCATGGAAGAAAGGGATATTTGCAACAGTCAGAAAAGTGTGCGGGTACAAAAGGAAATAATAAAGTCGAAACATAAACCGAAATTGCACTAGTTTTATATATATATATATATATATATATATATAAAACAACAACACAAGAGTTTGCAAAATATAAGTCGAGGCAGGGAGAAGAAGAGCCCGGAGATCAGGAGGCAGTTTGCGGATCGGACTTCGGCCTAGAGTTCATCTCAGCATTAGGCTTGGGGCCAGATAAGGAGTCGGTTGCCTGCGGACCGCCGCCCTGGATGTTCTGCTCGGCCTTCTACTACTAATCTCCCGACTAATCCCCAGTTGAACGCTCCTGCGGGCTGAAGAAGACCAAGGGTTACTCGTTTGACTGCTCCCTGTTGGAATCCTCAACCGGGACATCCAAGACACTGAGATCAAGATCCGAGAATTGTTCAGTAATTCTGGCTCAGACCTTGCTTTCTACCCGCTCACAAGTGTCTGCAAAACCAGAAAACGTAGCGCACTAAAGAAGGAATAAAAGGCGGAGGAAAAAAATTATAAGAAAAGATAACAATGGAGTACCGCGTATGTCTCGGCAAAATGAGGAGAGAGGATCAGAGACTCAAAGTAGAGCACCTCCTGTGACTTCAGGCGCTCGACTTGGTCCTTAAGCCACTTAAGCTCGGTCGTATATGACTTCTTTTGGGTCCACATGTGGGCATCCAGGGATTGGATCTTCTCCCCTCTTTTCTGGAGGTCCCTGTCAAGGAGGGCAATATCGATCGTCTCTTGAGCGAACTTCCGCTTGAAGTCATCTGCCTCATCCTTGTAGGCCTTGGCCTCCACCAGAGCATTATCGGCCTTAACGGCCAAGGAGGCAGCATTCCCCTCGGTCTCGTTCAACTTTTCCTTAAGATCCTCGGCCCGCTTCTTCCCAGCCTCAACCAACTTCCGGAGCTGAGGAATCTCTTTGGAGCACTTGTCTCCGAAGACGATGAGTCTGTGGTCGATCAAGTCAAACTCCACCGTATTCTACAGAACATGAGCAAATCATTAGAAGAAGAAATATAAGAATGATGGAGAACACTAAAATAGAAGCACCTACCTCCAGTTGCCGGTGCTCAAAATGAATTAGCCAGTTGAAAACTATGCTCGATGCTTGATCGAGAACCGGGGGGGTCCAGCAAAAACTTTTGAGAGCGAACTAGGAATGAGTCCACCCTTGTATTCGAAAGGGCAGTTGATCGCACAATGAACCTCTCCTGGTTCCCCATGCGATCCTTCGGAGGGTCCCGCTCGTGGGTGCGATAGCGGAGGTGATGCTTGAGACTCCAGACCTCTTTATCCTTCCCCTTTTGAAAGGTAGTTCCCAGGCGAGTTGGGGGCGGGAGGACTCCACCTGGTCCTACTCCGGTGGGGTCTTGAACGGAGGAAGAGGTGGGTGCAGAATGGGCCCGGCCTCAGTTTGAGGCCTCTTCGGAGGATTCTCCTCTCGATGTTTAGCCTCCTCTTTGTCTCAGGTTCTCTTCTTCTCCTGAAGAGCCCTAGCAACCTGTTCTGGTGGCACCCTACGGTGGGTCATGTTCTTCGGTAACTCAACGAGTTGTCCTTATTAGTCAAGAAGGGTGTGAGCAGTAATAGCTCGACTGAGCTGTAGCACATGTCACTCGTGATCTGTGATGCTAATATCGTAGGCACAATCAACTCTAGCCTGCTTAGCATCGGTCAACACCGTATAGTCATGTCCTACATAACATAAAATAAGGATCAATAATCGAAGCAGTTAGAATCAAACAGATAGAGAACAGTGACCCATGGATCGACACCCCGCCGTGCCCGAGGAATTTGGGGTGGTTTGGGTCAAGCTTGAGGTAGAATAAGTTAGTCCACCACTCAGGGAAGTTCGACGGGGGCTTCTTTACCGGCGATGACCTCCCTAAAGCCCAGCGGGTGAAGTAGTTGTAGTGCTTGTCCACACAGTGATTCATCCAGTACATATAGTTCCATTCCCAGATTGTCGGAAGGTCAATGCCCAAATCCATCCAAGCCAGAAGTACTCTGACAAGGTGGCACCAACTGTTTGGCATGAGTTGGAAGGGTGAGATGTTGTAGGAAGCCAACACCTCGCTGAAAAATGGATGAATGGGTAGTCCGACCACATTCTCCATTGTTGTCGTATAAAATGTTACAAATCCGACCGGAGGGTCAAAACATCTCCAGCTGGCCTTGGGGATGATGTAGACTATGTCATGAAAAGACACCGAGTTCGCCAAGGCCATCATTGTATCCTTAGTAACCCCTGAAACTGCGCCTAGAACTTGGTGGGTATGCCACCCATCCGGCAAGACCTAGTCACCAACAACCTCAGGCTCCGGAAGAACCACGTTCGTTTCATGACCAGCGCCACTGGACTCACCACCCCCATTGTCCGATCCAACTTATGGATAATCTCAGAGAGAATTTTTTCATCATTGGAATCAGAGGATGACGATGGTTCTTCAACGGGCTCTTCGATGATTTTCCTTTTACCGGTCAATGTAGGTCTCTCCGATCCCTGGAGAAGCAAAATCCATTCGGGCCCGGTAAAGTCCACCGTATTGACATCTCTCTCAGGGGAAGGGGTAAATGGCAGTATTAGATTGAATTCCCCCCGAATCGGAGCCTTCATGGTTTTGAGAATCAGAGTTGGAGGAAGACATTCTTAAAAAGAAAACTAAATAACCTAAAGAAGAGAAAAGCAAAGGGAAGCGAGCACCCGGTCAGCCCACGTCCAACTTGCACAACCAAAACCCTAATTTTATTTTCTTAGAGTCTTCGGGGAAACATAAATCGAGAGTAGAATTGAGATGAGTAGAAAGAGGGATAGACTACCTTATCTTACCTTGGGACAGTCGTCGGAGAAGATGCAGAGCCGCTTGCCGGAAATCGCAAAGGGAGAGAGAAAGAGAAAGAGAGAGTGTGTTCTTTGGAAAGAGTGACAATCAAATCCCCAAAACAAAATTTAAAAGGCTCGCGCCCGTTCAACTGCTCGAAATTGCACCCAATTTTCGTGATAATTACACAATTGCCATCCAAATTCGGCGGCAAATTTTAAAAGCAGTTTGATATGTCGAACTCCTGCAAAAGAAGTTCGCTCATCTGAGCTATCTAAAATCCTGCTGAGATCGAGATTTCACACTGCTCACATCGTGAAGGGGTCATGAACCTCGCAAAAGACCCTAAATAGAGCCAAAATGGTTCACGAGGGCTAACCAGAGGGCCAAATAAATCAAAACTGGACAGAACCTGAACTTTCCCTCTATAACGTTGCGATTTTAGGGCCGTGACCGTGGCACTCATTGCAGCTTCACGGGGCTGCACGAGTAAGAGGGCTCACCCACATAGGAACTGATCCCTCGAGCCGGAAGATGCTCATAAGCACTCTAAATTATACCGAACTCCTGTCTTCGAGGAGTTCGAAGGGACAATATCTGGGAACACACATAATCGCCTATAATGAGCGACAAACCAGCATACAACTATTCAATTATTCAACTCACTGGGCTCTCAAAAGAGTACCCCACTAACTTGAAGGGGCTTTTGTTGAGGGTTGGTAATAAATGGTCCATCTAAAGGGTTAAAATGCAGCCTAATAGTTATTTTGCAGCAGAAAGCAACTGTTCGGCCCTAGTAGAGTTGTCCTAAAAGAGAAGAACTCGAATAAGGGGCAGTTCGCCCAAAGCAGTTCGCTCAAAGTAGTCCGACTAAAGTAGTTCGATCCAATCAAAAAGTAGTTCGATGAGCAGAGCTGAGATATCAGAAGGATCAGGAGAACTGCTCAACAGTCGAGAAAGGTTATTAAATAATGAGGAGTTATGATTGCAGGGTCCCCGAAAATGTTTAGAAACGTGCGCGGAAGACCAGGAGCTCATTTATTGCAACCGAGCATAAATATAGGAAATGGTAGATAGCTCGTAGATCACTATAAATACCTCTTGTAAGTTGATTTTTCAACATCTACGCAAACATATATGAAACCGTGTTGTTTATATTCCATTATATCTGAAAAACATTGCAATTCTTGCTTATCGAAGTATCGTCGAACTGGTTTACCAGCCAGCGCTAGCAACTCAATCCTGCATTGCAGCTCAGTTTGATTTATTTCAATTCATTTACTCATTTTTTATTCTGATTTTGCTGTTTTTACTGTTATTTGTGCAAAAGTTCATTGGGCCTTGTAATTGAACAAAAAGTACCCTACACTAACTATAGTTCTAAGCTTTATTGTTTGAGTAAATCAGAAATCAGGTTTTGGTTTTGGAAAATAAAGATAACAATACTGATATTTAAAGGAGTTTTAAAAGCAAATTAAAGAACATAGATTCTAGGGCAAATAATCAATCATAATACATGCTAAATCAATCAACTCTACAATGGTTGAAAATCAGATTAAATTACTATAACTCCTAGGTCGGACAATCATAGCCTAGGCTACTATTATGGGACTATATATGCTTGGTCGACATCAAGAATACAATAATAATCAACCTCAATAAAACATTGAATTTAATCCCTATGATGAATTACTCTTCCTTTTAAGACAGAAAATCAATCATATTCAAATTCATCTTCCTGTTGTTAATCTTTCCTTCTCGGTCTTTTGATTAACAACTATAAACATAAAATTAATTTAATCTCTAAATCCATCATCAATTCTAAATTCTATAAATTAAATTAGGAATTTAAACCATGAAAAATGAGTTGATTAATCTAACATGCAAACATGATTAATTATGCATAGCCCTAGAACCCGCTAGGGTTTCTAGCCACTCATGATGGAAAGATACACAAGAAATATATTATTAAATTGCATCACAAATAAAAATAAAGATTGTTCAAGTCTTTAATCTCTAAAAACTTGAATAAAAATTGAACTAATGACTGAATATTGGCTAAATCTTAAGAATCCTTCCAATCCTCCTCTCAAAATTCGAGTGCAACCTTATTTATAGAGGTACAAGTGTATATTTTGGGATCTAGGGCAAAAAATAAGATATAACCATTAAAATCACAAATTGCCTTCTTTCTTAAATCCACGTCGGTCAACATGGATCTACGAGGATCTTCCATAATGATCTCCTTCTAGGTCGATGCCACGTCATCTTGACCACTCCACATCGATCGACATAGGCTTGTGTCGGTCGACGTGGAGTCTTCTCTCCAGCATTTTGTCTTTTCTTTGCATCGACCGACATGATTCCATGTTGGTCGAAACAAAAACTCCTTACACTCGACTTTTTCATCTTTTGATCCTCTTTTTAGCCCGAAATCCTATAAAACACCACCGTGACAAGCATAATACCTCATGATAACTACTCATGCATAAAATAAGTTAATAAACTCGATAAAATAATAGAAACTAATAGAAAATAAGATAAATAGGTGAGTCAAATTACGAGCTTATCAATTTACTACAATTTATCTGGTATTTTTCCAGTGATCAACTCACAAGACACCGAAACACATAGATAGAAAATACCATATCATATGAGAAATCGTAGCGAGGGGCAATGTGCAAATAGAGAAGATTGACATGAAGGAAAACTAGCATATTCATTTACAAAAGGCTTACCTCAGAAGACTTACGAAGGGCATGTTTGTAGTCTAGGGCTGAAAGGTTGAAGTTGGCCATATGGTGACCAAATTATAATAGCTAGATTAGAATATACACACTTGATATTCTAATAAAGCAATCATATAATTCTTTGACTATACGTGGAAAATTGTTGGAATTGTATACATGAAAGCATTATGATTAAGTATATTGGAGAAATAATTAGTTGTTTTATATACTGGTTTTCATAATTGTCTTGCAATTACAAACTCCTACATGATATAACAATCATATAATGTGAACAACTATATCTCGTTATCTCGATGATAGGAATGATCATATGGTGTGTAGGAGATCACAGAGGATCATACAGATCACTTGATCTAGCGAGATATAAACAGCATCACAGATGAGATAACTTTCTAGATAGGTTGTCGGATTAAGTTGTGACACATCAGGATATATAAATAGCTCATCATGGCTGCTTGATATGTCGGTACATCATTATGTACTAATGGGATCAAAAGTGAGATGAGTCATTCTCATTGACATATGGATGAGCCAGATCTCTAGTATACTTGTTTTGATCTTAAATCTAATACAAGGCTAAGAGGCATGCACAATTTGATCACACTTTGATTGCTAGGATGGCGAGTCTTTCACATACTCTTATATCTGCATCTTGGGTGTTGGTAGTTTGTGTATGACCTGGTTAAGCTGGACATGTAAGTAATCATATCCTTATAGGATTGTGGCATTCTGTGACAAGCTCACAAAGTTCTTTTTTCTAAAGTCCTGCAGGTTGAATCGTTGATTTAAGCATAAGTGAAAAAGGTTGAGTGATACTACTCACGAAATTAAGAGATTAATTAATGTGGCTATTGTCATACGTCAAATTAATTAATAAATGTCTAGAACCTTAATTATGTGGATTGTCAAAGTAAATGCAACCTGCTCCTAATAACGGGATTAATTACACATGTGTCCTAACAGTTATAGGTGTGGACACATGTATACATGAAAACCTAGATGTGGACACATATATACACTTTGGGAATGTAAAACACGAAACTGGTTGAGTTGGATTAAAAATATAATAATTCAGGCTTTTGGGAATAGGAAACACGAAAGTGCTGAAGATATTATTAAAAAAATAATATCTTTTAATACACCATCTTTGGGTCTTATTTCCAATACTGAAGATATTAACAAAATAAATAAATAGATTTCGGGTTTGAGAAACCCAAAACTGAAGAAATTATTAAAAAAATAAGTATATTTATTTCGGGTTTGAGAAACCCTAATTTGAATACTTCATATTTAAATAACATTAATTTGGGTATCTTTTATTTACGAAATCAAGTAATAAGTCGAATAATCAATTTAATTAAATTGGCAATGTTTGTGTTTACCCAAATAAAATATTAAATATTCTTTACAAGATTTGTGATAAATATATTTTTTAAAAATTTTATGAAGAATATTTAATTGCATTTGAAATATTTAATTAACAAATAGGTTTATTTTTGTTAAATAAATGTTATATTATAAAATATATACTATACATAAATGGAAAATAATAACTAATTATATTTTTTACTTATTTTAATTTATTAATAGATTTAAATAATAAATAATTAATGACAATAAGTAGAAATAAATTAAAAATAAACAAGCTAATTATTCATTACATAGTAACTTCTTCTTATCACACATCGAAATAACTATCTACTCGCTATCATCACTACCATCGACATTCTCTTGGTTATTGTTCACATCATACTCTCCATTAGCATTATATATATTATTGATTGGAACTCTACCCGAAGGTGGATGAGATGTTGGACATTTATAGGCATTATGATCACGACTGTGGCATCGGCTCCAGTATTTTTTCCCTTTGCCTTTTCGTTGTTGATAATCCATGGACATTCGTAAGCGCTCCATTCGACGTCGGCCTCTTCCTTTCTGTTGAGATAGTCGTTCATAATTTGGCACAAGTTTCCATCCAATATCCATTGTACCTGTGTTGATCTGAATCGGATAAAAGCCTCCTACGAATTGTTGAGACCAACTTTGGCACGTAAAGTATCGATGGACCAATCCAGCGGGATTCTCCTGCCTCCTTAGACAGACAGCTATTGCGTGAGAGCAAGGAAATCTCTTAGCTTGCCATGCACCGCAAGAACACCTCACATCACGATAAAAGACCAAAAAAGTCTTTGAAGAGCGCGTTGTGACGCTATAGACTAACTTTTTAGGGTTGTACACCTCAGTCATATGGCTACTGGCCTCCGATCTCATCTCCATAAATTTGCCATAGTGGAATGGAGGAAGAAAGGTATTGCATCTATCGATCTCAGTACGGGCATTTTCAAATATTTTTGTAGACTTTTGAAGAGTGGACGCTACAATGGCCCTGATTGACAAGAATCGACAACCTTTGAGACTGTTGTTGTGGCTTTCATAATTATTAGTTATCGCAATGCCCCAACGATGGCCTCCATCTCTGTAAAGAGTCCATTTTGATTCTTGCAGGTGACGAAGCCATTGACATGATGGGTTTTGTATACTGAAAGCATTTATTATAATGAGTATACAACGGTTTATTTCTCCTATCTGTTAACAATCGTACATGTATGAACAATGGTATCCTCTTGTCTCACCGATAGGGACGATCATACGGCGTGTTGTAGATCGCAGAAGACAGTATGATCACTTGACCTAGTGAGACATAAACCTGATCACAGCCGAGACAGCGTATGAGGATACGTCTGTCCGGATGGCTGCGACATTGTCAGAATAAGTAGGCTGTCTTGGTTACTTGACATGCTGGTACGCAGAGGTGGTCTGTCTGACATCAGCGAATAAAAGATCTCGTTATATTGATTGAGTCCAAACCCTAACGAAGGTTCAGGGGTTTGGACGGGTTGACTGTTGCTTTGACTTGCCATGGTGGAGAGCCTAAGTAACGTGCTCGTATATCCACATCTTGGGTAACAGCAGTTCATGTAGTACTGCCTGAGACTGGGTTTAGGTAACCATATCCGAGTAATAGGATGGGGACATTCCCTGAGGAGCTCAATAACATTCATCGTGTCAAAGTCCTGCAGGCTGATTAAGTTCAGGCACGAGTGATAAGGTTTGAGTGGAACTACTCAGGAATTATAAGATATTAGTTAATTGTAGTTAGAGCTTGTCATAGGCTCCGATTAATTAATGGATATCTGGTAACCTTAAATATGGGGATTCTCAATTAATGCAACCCGTTCTCATAACGTGGTAATAAAGGGGTAGGTCAGTATTAATTTTGTGGTGAAAAAGAATTAATATTAATTAATTAATTGTGTCCTGGGTTGTGGACATGGGAATTAATTAATTTATAGGCCCACTTTATTATTTGCATTAGGTCCCAGGTCTGGCCCAATAAGTGTGCTGAATTGAGCCCAAAATGGCCCATTAGGGTTTCTAACCCTATGTCTATAAATAGACAGCTCTCTCACTCTCTGAAACCCTAGCCACTTCAAAACACAATTTGAAAAACCCTAGATCTAAGAGAGTGAGAGAGAGGCGCCGACTTAAGAGGGAGAGAGGAGGAGAATTTTGATTCTGGTCCTGCTCAAGCCACAGATCTACGGAGTCCTCACCAGTAGTAGATCTGACCAGCACCGGGACACAGATCTGAAGATCTAATCTGGAGAACAACATATCTTTTCTTCCCTGTTCTTTATTTTCATTTTTCTCTAGAAATTAGTATTCTAATTTCTGTTTCCGCAGAGAAATCGGATTGCGTGGTTGAATTGGATTTAGGAATTCAAACGCAAAAGATCGGTACAGAGACGACGGAATTACGGTAATCTCTCAATCCACAATTATGTATTAAATTCACAGGAGCATGCTAGGTTTTTGAGAAATTTAATTATGAGCAATATCCATAGATCGATCCGGTTCAGTTTGGTTTTGGTGATTCGGTTCACGGAAAAACCCTACATGACATGCATTTGGGTTCACATTCTGCATATCAATCCAAGCCTTGTTGTACTCATCTTCCATCAAGGCTTGACCAATCCTTGTGCATAATACTTTAATCTCCTTTGTCTCGAACTTGTCCATTAGATTACTACGAATATGACGAAGGCAGTATCGGTGCCATCCAGAGCGAGGAAATTTCTCAAAATATGCTCATACATCATTTTGGATACCTGCATGCCTGTCTGAAATGATGCATGTGCGTCGTTGTAGTAGAACATTGAGCCGGAGGTGCTTTAAATATTTCTTAATTTTTTGTTTAAATATATATGCTATCATCTTGTCATACAAAATGCTAAAATATAGTATTAGATTTATTATGATATTTGCTAATTAATATTATTGATTTTAGGATATCAAGGTGATGGTCCTTGCCAATCAAGTCTTAAGGGTAGGGGTTTACGAAAAAAATTTACAGGTCCGTTAAGAAAGAGGGGAAAAGATGCACCATATACTGACCCTTGATTTTCTATATTGACTGATTATATTAGAAATCAAGATTCATTTATTGGAGGTGTTGCTATGTCAATGTCATAACACTCTTAATGACTGAAGCTTTGTTTTGTTTGTATTAATGAATGAAGAATATTGATCTATGTTGTATTTATGTTTAGTGAGTGTGTATGAATGTTCGAGTTGGTGATGGCGATGTTAAGTGAGTGTAAATGAATGTTGGAGTTGGTGATGGACGATGTGTTTTATAAAATGGGAGGAATAGTCTAAAGAGTGTTTTTATAGGTTCTTTTTAATTTGTCCAATTTTTTTTTAATATTCATATTCCCTTTTCGGGTTTGAAGAACCCATTGCTTTTGCTGAAATTTAAATATTCTTCTCGAATATTTTAAAAATATTTAAATACAAAATTCGGATTTTTGAAACACGAAATTGGTTTTGCTCCAGAAACAAGTCTCGATTATTTTAAATATTTAAATATAAAGTTTGGGTTTATGAAACCCGAAATAGGTTTCTTCATTAAAAATACATATATATTTGTTTTCGGGTTTCACAAACCCGAATTACTCTTTTTCAATATTATAATGATTAAATTATTAGTTTTTGAACAAACTCACTTGAATTTTGTGTTTGTTAAACTCGAATTGAATTTTTTTCAATATTATAAAGATTAAATTATTAGTTTTTGAACAAACTCACTTGAACTTTGTGTTTGTTAAACCCGAATTGAATTTTTTTCAATATTATAATGATTAAATTATTAGTTTTTGAATTTTACCTTACCAAACTCACTTGCATTTCGGGTTTTCCATTCCCAAAGATACTAAATGTGTCCACAAATAGGGTTTTTTGTTAAAGTGTGTCCACGCCTCTATTTTTTGTGACAAAAATGTGAATCACCCCCTAATAACGTCGTAATAAAATGGTGAGTTAACATTAGTTTCTTTTTTAAAATTAAATTATTATTTTATTAATTAATTATGTTCTGGGTTGAATATGAGAATTAATTAATAAGGAGGGTCTATTTTATTATTTGCATTTGATCCTTGATCTAGCCCACACACTACTCTGAGCCCATTAGGATTAGGGTTTCCTAACCTCTAGATCTATATGAGGCCTTTGATATGTGTGTGAAATGTATGCATTTTTGTATGCTTGAGTGTTACATTTTTAGGTCATTTCATATTAATTTCACCCACATATCATAGTTTTTGCTAGATTTTGTGTTACTTTGGTTACAATTGTGTTTCAAGTGTTTTTGGATGAAAAGGAGATGAAAAAGGTTTAGTTTTGCCAAGTTTTTGTGCATTTATACCGAATGAGGATGTTGGAGATGTAAATTTTGTCTTGGATGAGGATTGGAAGGCCAAAAGCAGCACATAGACAAATTTCAGCCGAAATTGAAGTTGTCGAGGCAAAAATCCAACTTTAGAGCCTCATTTCGGCCGAAATGATCACAGGGAAGAGTTTTCAAGTCGGACAGAGCTTAATTTTGGCGGAAATGGATCAAAAATCCTCAAAATGAAGCAGAGGTTCATTTCGAGCGAAACGGATTGCATTTCGGGTGAAATCTTGGTGCGGCAAACTTAATATGAAAGGGGGAAATTGAATTTGAAGAGGAATTTTAGCAGTTACTCGAGATAACCACCACATTAATTCCCCAAAACTCATCAAGGTCGAGATCTATTGCAAGATATACTCAATTTGGAATCATGCCAAAAGAGGAGATCAAGCATTGGAGAGATCAACTTCATTTCCACATACTTTGTAATGGATATTTGTGCTTTTGTTGTTCGATTGTTGGCAATCAAAGGTATAGAGGGGTGAATTACATTAGGATTTGGGTATGAATGATTGTATTAAACTTTGATTGATGAATTGAATTCTTTTCTTACTTCTCGGTAGAGTTTGTTTTGGTCTCGAGCTTGTTCCTATCTTACATCGTAGGCTAATTGCCAAGTGTTCGATATATTGTCGATTAGATTGTGTAATACCCTACTTTAAAATGTACTAAATATAGGAAAAAAATTTAAAAGAGGCTTTGAGAAAGATTTAAAAAGAAATACTTTACATAACCTTTATAAAGCTTCCATAATAATTTACATAGATAAGCAAAAATAGTGACATCAAACATGGTAAAAGATTTCTTTTTAACATAACAAAAAGGAGAACTTGCTTCTCGATGTCAAGACCTTCCCACCACCTCACTCTTTATCATGTGATAAAATAGATTTTATAGGAATGAGCATAAAACTCAGTGGGTTCCAGTAAGCAGTTATAATCAATTACCAAATGCAAAACTTGTATGAAAACACATAACATGCGAGTTCATTCATTTGACCCCGAAGGATCCATGTCCATGCTTTTGACCCATACGGATCCATATCCATGTTTTTTGACCCGTTAGGATCCATACATTTTCAAACAAATATCACATTAGCAACAATGATTACAACCTTAACAACATGCTTACACATAAAGAAACCCACCTTTCTAACTCCTTGTTAATAGAAAGAAATCTTTCTTAATTTAACTTCAAAGTACCTAGCATCAAAAGCAAAATTTACTCATAAAATAACCAATCTAAGCATAAAATGTGTTACATTGGTGTGTGAAGTGGAAAAGGAATACATATATAGTATAGACAAGTTTTTACATTAACTTGTGAGTCTAAACTATGTTTCAACTCCTATTTATAGTTGAAAACCCTAGTTTCTAGGTTTTATTACCCATCTAAATAGCTTTGATTATTCATCAGTATAGTTTTGCCATGTATATGTGGCAAAACATATCTTTGATTACCCATCTAAAATAGCTTTGATCACTTGTATATGTGGTTTCATTTAAGCTTGTCATCAACTAGATAGCTTTGCCATGTCTTTACATAGTCCACAATAGCATTGCTTATTCATAAAGTTGTTTACCATATTTAGCAACATACTATAAATAGAAAATTGTATTTTATAGCTAGTTACTTTACATGTCATCAAGTGTGTGTGTAATGTTTGTAACCATTCATTTCTATAGTATTTTATTCTATTTATGTATGGCTGAAAACCCCCTTTTATTATAGCAATTAACTATGAAATTTTATACTAATAATGTACTTTTAATACCTAAGCTTTTGGGTCACTACAGATTGTGGCCAATACGTAGGTCTAATTAACGTGAATAGATCAAAATATAGGTGTTAAGGTTCACTCTAACGAGAAGAAGGTACTTAGGTTGATAATCCACGAGCTTTTGGGAGTTACTTAGTGATAGGACAATTAAGAGTTGAAATATACTAGGTAATCTACGGTTAATCATCCAGTAGTAAAAGAGATCAACTTGTGCAGAGTGGATCGATCAACTCAACTAGAGATTAAATAGGTTTGAGAAGATTTGGTAGTCAATCAAGTTCCTTGCATATTTCATACCTAAGTCCTAGGTTTCTCATATTGGTAATTTCATCAAGTTTTCTCTTGCTTGTTTCAATTCTCTTGCTTTTGGAGATTGATTTGTGTCTGGTTATTGTTGTTGATTGTTAATTGATTGCATGACGATGTATTGGATGTGTTGTTAGTTTTAATACATTGCCTAGATAGTAAACCAATTAACTTTTGATCATACTCGGATATCGTGTTTGAAGTAGTAACAAGTACTTGACTAGTAGGCGAAGTGAGTTCATGGATTCAATAAATTTTATTCTTGTGAGGTGTTTGTTTGTGCAAATAAATTCCACATCAGCCTTATTCTCAAATCTACATACAACCTCACAATACAGTTTTATCAGCCCACCTGAATAGATAAAGAGAGAATAGGTGGTGGTTGGCTCCATTGAGAAAGAAGGATTTTTTCGGATTCAGTGCAACTAGGTAGCACATCCTCACCGGATTTTTGAGGAGCAAGTGAATAGATTAGAAGACCAAATCTGTAGGAACACTAATTCTCAAAAGAATCAACCGCTAGAGGTGATGCATTCCTTATCCATCATATACAATCAAAATACTAAGAACATGCATAGAATCGTCTGATTTATTTAGTTGGTTAATTTAATAGATATCCTTAGAGT
>JAPKLW010003268.1:0-46157 GCA_026898455.1 Plectranthus barbatus
CCAGCTGATCAGAGTTGAAGAAGGAAACAAGGCCGGGAGCGGTTGATATAGTGAACTGGTGGACGAGGCATTCACCAGCTAGAGATAGATCGTAGGACTCTTGTACCTAATTACTCTTAGTGAATTTCCAGTGCTACGACTGGAGAGTGGACGTAGATCAGTTGATCGAACCACTATAAATCCTTTGTCTTTATCAGTTTTCTGCATTACATTCTTATTTTAAACCCAGCACCCAAGTGCTGGTGTATACTCTGAAAACTGATAACCGTGTAAACAAGGCCTAAATTTTCTAAGTCTTGAATCACCAGCTGACAGGTCCCAGT
Organism: Plectranthus barbatus; assembly: GCA_026898455.1. NCBI lineage: Eukaryota > Viridiplantae > Streptophyta > Magnoliopsida > Lamiales > Lamiaceae > Plectranthus > Plectranthus barbatus. The sequence continues at coordinate 324 of JAPKLW010003268.1, forward strand.
CAGTTGGTTAACCAGCAAGTGCAAGAAAACGATTAACTTTATATTATTTCTGCTGCGTATCGTTTAAACTCTGAAAAACCGGGACCAACAAGTGGTATCAGAGCAGTCGGTTCTTATAGACCGATTGTTTCTGAGTCGCTTAGGACCGAGATCCACGTTTCCTTGCACTCCTTTGTTTGTCTGTTGATTAGCTCAGGTACACGAAGATGAATACTCCGAAGCTACTCGACTACAAGCCTGAGAAGCATGACATATGGCGAAAGAGGTCATTCATTTCTCTGAAGAGCATTCATTCAGAAATGAAAGATGTGCTGGAGAAAGGGCCAATCGAGATCACCATGATACAGCACCAGCTAGGAGATCGTCCAGCTGCTGTGATCCCAAAGCCTCAAGGCGAATGGAACGCCGAGGACAGGAAGCGGAATCAGTTGGATTCCATTGCTCACGAGTTGATCCTGGCTTCTCTTCCAGAGTCGCTGATGGAGGAAGCCCTCCAGTTTGACAATGCCAAGGGAGTATGGGATTACCTTGATAGTCTATGTCAAGAAACTGATCAAATGAAACGCAACAAATTGCAGGTTGCAGTGGACAAGTACGAGTCCTTCCAGATGCTGCCTGGAGAAACCATCAAGGAGATGGAGGCGAGATTCAACGCCATCGTCAGCGAGCTAAAGTCACTGGACAGGAAGTGCTCAAATGAAGATCTTAATGCCAAGATCCTGTCCAAGATGCCCAAGGAGGACTGGTTCGTGAAGACCACAGCTCTGAAGGAGAAGGACCTGTCCAAGATGACTCCCAAGGAGTTATTTGCTCAATTGCAGGCACACGAGTGGGATATCCAGATGGTAAACAAGAATGAGGCCATCCGGAACATGGGATCCCCCAGCATCAAAGCTCAAGATGAAGCTTACTTCGTCAAGAAGGACTTCAAATGGAAGCACAAGAAGCCCTTCCATGCTGACAAACCTGCTGCCCAGCACAACCAGCAGAAAGAGATCCCAGCCACATCGGGATCTAACTCAAAAGGCAGCGAGAGCTCTATCGCTGACCTTGAGCAACAGATGAAGAGACTGGCCGTTCTCCTGGAGAAAGCCAAGTCGAAACAGGGAGTATCTCTAAGCTCATCTGATGGAAAATTCATCAAGAGAGCTCCCCGTGCTTGCTATCAGTGCCAATCCCCTGATCATCTTAAATTTGAATGTCCACAGGTGGATAAAGATGAGCGGGAAAGGCTAAAGAAGCTTTTTGAAGAGCGAGCATCCAAGGCCATTGCCAAGGCCATGCTGACCAGGACAGAAGTTCCTGACATTCCTGACCATGACGACGGAGAATATGAGTCAGATGAAGAGTCAGAAGAGGAAGCTCTACTGGCACTTATGGCAGCCTTCGGTGAAGAGTCAGCTGAAGGAAGTGCTGACAGTGAAGAGGCACTTGCAGCTGATGATCGGTACAATCATCAGCTCCCCCAATGCATATCATGCCTTCTCACATTTTAGACGATTCTGAGTCGCGTTGCTCCGACTCAGAAACTGTCACAATAGACATTCTTCAACAAGAATTTTTAAAATTTTATGAAATAAAGAATGTCTTGGCTGGCGAAAATGCTTCGCTGAAAGATCAAATTTCTGTTTTGACCAAGGAGATTGAAAAATCGAGGTCAATCAGCGAAGAGCTAGCCACTTTGAAAAAGACTCACTTTGAGTTGCTCCAAGATTTTCAAATTGCAAAAACTGAGCGAGATAATTTTCACAATCTCGTTCTGGAGCAAAAAAATAGAATAAATTTTCTAAATAAAGGCTCAAAAGACTTGGAAGCAGCTCTAAGTCATTGGAGAAAGCCTTCTGATAAGTCCGGGTTGGGATTTACAAAGGATTTGAGCAAAAACCAACCCGAACTCTCAGCTCATAAGGGTAAGGGCAAACTGGTAAATGCATCAGCACCAGCTGGTAATACCAGTCAGTCCCGAATGGCTGATCAGCACAGGAATAATAAGACCAGATACATAGGTGAGTCATCACGACAAAATCCTCAACTGGCAAAATCCTCTGCTGACAGGACGCCAGCACACCCAAGGACGCAGACTAAGCCGAAATATTCTAAGGCAAGGAAGTCAGCGTCAGCTGCCAGTGGGATCCGACAGCCAGCACCAGCTGTTAAGGGATTCCACACACAACCTCGTAAGTATGCCAGTCACCAGCATACTTACAAGGGGTCCCAATCTCAGAGAAATTCTGAGAGAAGGACAATACCTGATAGGAGGAACACCTATCAGAGGCACGAGCCCAATCAAAAGTTTTCACAAAGGGCTATGAATGCTAACCGTGGTGGTCCATGTCCTCAGGGACCACCAAGGCAACACAATGTACCGGAAAAGCATTTCCGAAGCTCCCAGCGGAAGCGCACTTCCAAGGGAGATACACACACAACCTCACCTTCCCAAACCAAACGCATACATTATTTCAAAAGGAAGGGAAAGGCTGTTAATGATGTCAGCAAGGATAAAACCAAGCTGAATATCACCCAAGTCTGGATTCCGAAAGGAATTATCCAGTGATCTAACCCTGCAGGACCCGCAGAAGATCGGGGACCTAAATGAATCTCATTTCTTTCTTGCAGGTACAGGATCATGCGACACAGCTTCATAGATCGAGCGAGTGGATCATAGACAGTGGTTGCTCCGCTCACATGACTGGTGAAGAATTTCTATTTTCAGATCTTACCAAGGTCAAAGGACCTCCAGTCATATTCGGTGATAACTCAAAGGGCAGAGTTATCAGCAAGGGCTGCATCGAGAAGGACGATGTCAGAATCATAAATGTATCCCTTGTCACCAACCTCAAGCACAACCTCCTGAGCATCAGTCAGCTGTGCGACTACGGGTACACAGTTACCTTTGAGAAATCAGAGTGCCAGATCAAAGACAAGGAATCTGGCGAGACCAAGCTGAGAGGTGTTCGCAAAGGAGGACTTTATGTCATCGACTGGCATAGCGGGAAGACTGACTCATGCTTCGTGGCCACCAGTTCCATGGAAACAAACTGGCTGTGGCACAAAAGGTTAAGTCATCTGAATTTCAAAACTATTAACTATCTGACTAAGCATGATCTTGTAGATGGTCCTCCCAAGGGCGGGTTCAAGAAGGAAGGAATTTGCAAGGCTTGCCAGCAAGGCAAACAAACTAAGAAGTCCTTCAAGAACCAGTCGCCAGTCTGCCCCAGTACCAGTCAGGTACTCGAACTGCTACATATGGATCTTTTTGGACCAGTAGCACCTCAAACCATTGGAGGACGACGATATTCGCTGGTGGTAGTCGATGACTACTCGCGCTACACATGGGTAAAGCTTCTCAAAACCAAGGATGAGGTGAAGATCATTCTTCCAGAGTTGATCATCCAAGCTCAGAAACAGAGAGAAGCTGTGGTGAAGCGGATTCGTTCGGACAATGGGACTGAATTCTGCAACAGTCTGCTGATGGATTTTTGCGCGGAAGCTGGTATCAAACATGAAAGATCTACACCTAGGCAACCGCAGCAAAATGGACTGGCAGAACGTAGGAACAGGACGCTGAAAGAAGAGGTCCGGTCTATGCTGGCAGAGTCCGGCTTAGGACAGAGTTTCTGGGGAGAAGCGTTGGTGACGGCCTGCTACACTCAGAATAGAAGCGGGATCAACGACAGACTCCAGAAAACTCCCTACGAAGTATATTATGGTCGTAAGCCTTCTATAGCTCATCTCCGTGCTTTCGGTTCACCATGTTATATCCATAATAATGGCAAGTCAAAGTTAAATGCTTTTTCACCTAAGGCTGATGAGGGTGTCTTTGTCGGATATGGACATCCCTCTCACAAGGGCTATAGAGTATTTAACAAGACCACCAAACTTGTGGAAATAACATGCAATGTTGTTTTTGATGAAGCTACTTTAGTGCGCAGGACCTTACGACAACTGGCTGAAGATGTTCCTGAGGTCAATGATGTCGTTGATCAGTTGGGCAGGAATTCTTCCGATACTCAACCAACTGGTTCGACTAGACCTATGACTGGATCATCTTCACAACCAGTTCCCTCGGTTGCCCATCAACAAACCGGGAGGGTCGGTGATGCAAATGACCTTGCTGGGACCTTACACTCAATCTCCCTGAGTGGATCTAGCAAAAATCAAGGGGGAATTCCGACTGGAATCTTTGAGCCAGAAGACAACGATGAACCAGCTGGAATGGAGGTACCAGCAGATACTGACATCGTTGGTGGAGGTTCGGGAAGTCAGTCAGACAGTGAAGCTGATGAAGAAGTTCCAACTGGTGGTCAACCGCCAGTTGCAGTTCCAGCTCCGACTGGTGAAAATATGGAAGCACCAGTCATCAGGACAGAAGAACCTATTTCACAGCCGGCACCAGCAGTCGCTGGTCCTCCCAAATGGCTGAGGGATCACCCATCTGATGCTATTCTCGGTGATCCAGAAGGTTCTGTCCAGACTCGACACGGCAGTGCGCTCCTAAGTTGCTTTATTTCTCAAATAGAACCTACTTCCATAGGAGTTGCGCTAGAATCTGCTGATTGGATTAATGCCATGCAAGAAGAGCTTGTTGAATTCACTCGCAATAATGTTTGGGACTTGGTGGAGAGACCATCACATCAGTCAGTGATTGGCACCAAGTGGGTCTTCAAGAACAAGCGAGATGAGAATGGCACCGTGGTCAGAAACAAAGCTCGTTTAGTCGCCAAAGGTTACAGGCAGTGTGAAGGCATCGACTTTGATGAGACCTTCGCACCGGTTGCAAGAATGGAGGCGATACGGCTGTTCCTTGCATATGCAGCGTATCACGGATTCACAGTATTCCAGATGGACGTGAAGAGCGCCTTCTTGAATGGCGAGCTAAAGGAGGAGGTTTATGTCGAGCAACCTCCAGGCTTTGAGATAGGCACCAAAGTGTACAAGCTGAGAAAGGTCCTGTATGGATTGAAACAGGCGCCCAGGGCTTGGTACGAAACGCTGTCACAATTCCTTATCAGCAATGGATTTCGGAAAGGGAAGATTGATAGGACTCTCTTCCTTCTCAAGGATGGAGGTGACATGCTAATGGTGCAGATCTATGTTGATGACATCATATTCGGATCAAGGAATATATCTCTCTGCGAGAAGTTTTCTCAACTGATGCAGACGTCATTTCAAATGAGTATGATGGGCAAATTAACATACTTCCTAGGACTCCAGGTCCAGCAGTCAACTGATGGGATTTTCATCAGTCAACGGAAGTATACCAAGGACTTAATCCAGAAATATTGCCCAGAGAAAACTAAGTCCCTAAGGATACCCATGAGCACCAGCTGTCAGATATTTCTCGATGAACAAGGAGAATCAGTTGATCCTACCGTTTACCGAGGAATTATTGGATCACTTCTCTATCTCACAGCCAGCAGACCCGACATCTCGTACTCAGTCGGAGTGTGTGCCAGATTTCAAGCCAATCCGAAAAGGTCACACATGGAAGCTGCCAAAAGGATAGTGAAATATCTGAAGGGGACTGAATCTCTTGGAATATGGTATCCCAAGAATGATGAGCTCACACTCATTGGATATTCAGATTCAGATTTTGCTGGATGCCGTATAGATCGAAAGAGTACCAGTGGTACGTGTCAGTTTCTAGGACACAAGCTAATCAGTTGGTTTAGCAAGAAGCAGCACTCAGTTGCTACATCTACCACTGAAGCTGAATATGTTGCCGCTGCCAGTTGCTGTGCTCAAATTATTTGGATCAAGCAACAACTGGAGGATTATGAAGTGGACACTGGCTGTGTTCCCATCTATTGCGACAACAACAGTGCTATGTGCATCACGAAGAATCCGGTTCATCATTCCAGAACCAAGCACATAGACATTCGACATCACTTCATACGTGATCATGTCGAGAAGAAGGATGTCAGCGTGGACTACATCAGAACTGAAGATCAACTGGCTGACATCTTCACCAAACCCCTTCCAGAAGCAAGATTCAAGGAGTTGTGCATCAAACTCGGTCTTATGGAGATTGATGTGAGCCCAAGTGTTGAGGAAGAATGAGTCCCAGCTCTCATTCTGTTCTTGATCTTCTGAAGGACGCTGATTACGACTAAGTCCAAGCTCTTAGTTGTTTTTATTTAAGTGGTATCTCAAGCTCACTGATGGTTCCTACTGGCGGAACTTATCCCTTAATTGTCCAAGGAAATGAGTCCCAGCTCTCATTCCGAAGTTGCCAGCACAAACCATCAGTTGAAGCGAAATTGGGTCCCAGCTCCCAATTTCAAGCGATGATGAAGAGTGGATTTCTTGAAGAGAAGATTATGCGGAATGAATTGAGTCCAAGCTCTCAATTCTTTCAATCTTTCAAGTTGTCAGCAGACAACTGGCGAATTTCCTACGACTGATGAAATTGAGTCCCAGCTCTCAATTTATCCAAGTACTCGGGAGCCAGTCGTAAGTACCAGTTGTCAACTGGTAAGGAGGCCATGCTGACAGGGGGAAGTATTCAACTGGCATATCCTGCTGATGACCAGTTATATTACTGATGACAAGTTGAGTCCCAGCTCTCAACTGACGATCTCTTGAAGTCCAAGAGTCGTGCCAGCTGTCGCAGAAATGGCGGGATTGTTCAAATCCTCTTGCGTGTGCGTACCTCAGAATTTAATGCGGCATTTAATGCCACATTTAATGCGCACAGTGTCTGCGCGGTCAAAAGGACATTTGCGACCAATCGGCGTGTGCCATGTCAGCTCCACGTCGTGGCGCCCGTCAGCACGACCGCGCACGTCACCACAGGGAAGCGGGCCTGCTGATGACCGTCGATCCTTACTTGCTGAGACTTCATCTCGGTCGTTTAATCCTGCATGGCCCTTCGTATAAATACCCGATCTCCTTCATCGGGTTAACCTTTACGATCCCTCATATTTTCAGAACCCTAACTCTGTTCAAATTCTCTCAAACTTTCTTTGATATTTTCTGAAGTCATGGCGTCTTCTTCACAACCTCCTGCTGATAGCCGCTCTACTTCATCATCCTCAGAGTCTCTCGACTTACCCCTCGCTGAAGCTCATTTGCCAACATATACTGGCATTGTAAAGATAGAGGATATTGATTATAGCCATCCTTTTGCCAGACTGGTTCAGCTAAATAGACCGCCGACCCGACATCAACTCTCCAACGCACAGATAAGGGCTGCTCAGGTCCAAAAAGAGAAAATTTTGAATGAGAAATTGGCCCTGAAACATTTCGGGGAGGAGCTGATGGAGATGATTGACCGAGAACAGCTCCGACCTTATCTCACGGCGACCCCCAGAACTTTCCATCCTCATATGGTTGCCGAGTTTTACGCTCGGGCGGTTATTGCTGACGACAGGAAGTCGTTTACTACATCGGTGTTCGGCCACCTGATCACCGTCACCGCGGAATACCTCGCCGATCTCTTCGGACTGAGGAATGAAGGAGAGGAAGTGGCCACGTATCATCAGGATGATACGGTGGAATTCCGGAGGAGGTGGGCGCAATGGAAGAAGCCAGAAGTCACCGTCTTTCGGACTGGCATGAAGAAGTCCGAGATGGAGAGTACTGGCAAATGGTGTGCGATATTGTGGTTCGCATGCTACAATGTGAGGTCGGCTCGTACGCCGAGTTAAGCCTGCGGAAGTTCTCGGTGATGTGTGCCCTGGTGGATGGAGTTCAGGGCAACAGGGCCGAATTCTTTTTTGGCCGGTTGCTGGAGAATGTGGCGCGGAACATCACCGTGCGGACTGAAGGGAAGTTTGCCCACGCAGTCTCGTTCGGGCTGCGAATCAGCCACATCTTGGAAGTGGAGATGGGTGGAGGCGTTGACCAAGGGGAGAGACTGGTCCCCTCAGACTTTATACCAGTCTCCAAGGTCAAGCAGGCTGACCCCGATTACAAGAAGCCGCGCCGGTTGAAAGGCAAGAAGGCAGTGAACCCTGATGAGGCCGTTTCTGAAGAAGATTCAGAAGACCTGGGGGAGCAAGTGCCAGCTGTGGCTCTCCCACTGCCAGCAGCGGCGAAGGCGGAGTTGAAGCGAAAGCTAGAGACGGAGTCTCTCTTCGCTACGATGGAGGAAGCGGTGGCTGAGGCTACTGGCGTTCATCCTCGTGAAGTACAACTGGTACCTGCCACCAAGCCTCCATCCCGCAAGAAGCCGAAGACCCACCAGCACCAGCAGCCTCCGCAAGCTGTTGCTTATGATCCTGCATCTGGAAAGATCTCAGTTCCAGTCAAGAAGTCCGTCTTGGGACTGACTGAGGAGGAGACCCTCGAGAGGATGACTCGCAAGAGGAAGCGAATCCAGACCAGAGCCCAGAAGGAGGCCGAAGAGGCCAAGAAGGCGAAGCACGCCTCTATTATCAAGAAGAAACAAGCACGATCCAGGCTGCGAGCCATTGTCGCCCAGCAGAAGAGAGAGGCTGAGCTGGCAGCCCGTGATGAAAGATTTGCCAAAATCAAGGCTGAGACCGAGGCCAGGCGCCAGGAGCAACTGGCCGACCAATTGCGCCAGGTGACCAAGGGAAACTGGGGAGTCCCCGAGACTTCAACAAGTACCGTGCCACCAGCACCAGCACCAGGCGAGATCTTATCCGATGAATCCTTTACTCGCCTGCTGGTGATGGGCGCTGACGAGGATGTACTATCCCTTGTGGATAAGTACCAGCCTGAAGAGGAAGTTGCTGAAGTCCCTCCACCCGCGCAAGGGGGTGGTGGAGGTGATGAAGAAGTCCCACTGGCTGCGCATGGGGATGCCAGTGTAGGAGAAGAAGTGCGGGCGACCACCCCGGTAAAACTGGCGAGTTCCTCTGATGAGTCTGAATCAGAGGAACAGAAGCAAGCGGCGGAAGAGGAGGCCGCGGACATGAAGACCACTGGTGGAGTGGCAGATGAACAACCACCACCAGTGGTACATCGCTCAACCGTGCAGAGGATGGAGCCGAAGGATCTTTTTCCTGACTTTGAAGCTGAGGCTCGTGCTCCTGCCGGTCGTCCAAAATCTTCTGAAGCCTCGACATCTTCGGGACGGCCAGCGACATCCTCATCAGCACCAGCACGCGCTGAGCGACGACAAAGAAGGTCCTACATGATCAGCATTCACTACATCCACCTGATCGATGAGGACGACCTTCAGGATCAAGTGACAGGGGTGCACCGGTGGGAGCACCGCGGGGAGAGGGCATTTTATAATTCCAGGGTGCCTGAATTCTCAATCTTCAACATAATCCCAACCAGCGGCCTCCCCCACCAGTCGGTATATGCCTCAAGAATTTTTGACTGGTGCCTGCCCCTGCAGCCAGTGGAATACTACAATTCCACATTGTATGAATATGCGGAGAACATCACGGTGGAAGTAGAGAGTGCCGTCGATGACGAGATGATTGCAGATTTCCAATATCTGTGGAGAGTGAGTCCGGAGCTGTTTATGGAGTTCCGGCGGTGGAAGATTTTTGACCGGTGTGAGCGCCGATTAACTGTGGAAAAGCGCTCTGTGCTATACGCCCGGCTCGGACTGGGTTACTGGAGAGCGGAGGAGGAGTGGGCTCATGCATTCATGGATACAGATGCTGAGAACCCCCAGCAGCTGTCCATCAGGCGGATCAAGCGCCGTTTGAAGAAGATAGCTGACTACCGGAAGCTGACTGGCACCTCCGGCCTCCCGCGTCCGAACTGGTAAAGTTACCTTTTCTCCAGTTCCACCTAACCAGCCGCGGCTACCAGATGGTTTACGCGCTCAGACGCATCCGAATACTGGTCGATCTTCCGAGGATCCCTCCCTACCATGCTATATTGTTCGACATGGCTGCCTGCGCTCTGCTGGTAGACCACTTAGTAGAGGAGGATCCCTCTCGTGGTTGGTGGCTGACCCTTGCCGTCCCCCCTGTTCCTACTGTTTCGAGCGATCTTGTCCCTAATCATATGGACTGGCAAGTGGTGGAACTCACAGCCCCACCCGTTTTTGAACAAGTCCAGCCAGCAGTCGAAGTGCCAGTAGAGGAGTCAGCAGCAGCTGATGTACCAGCGGAGGAACCAGCTGCAGCTGCAGTGCCAGCGGAGGAGCCAGCCCCAATGGAAGAATCAGCTGAATCTGAACCAGCAATGGCTCCTTCCGCACCTGATGTGCCCTCCTCTTCCATAGAAGTATCAGCGATGCCAATCTCCGAGATCCATCCTCCTGCGCAGCTTCTTGCACTCATTGATGCCAGGATGGATCAGCGCTTCGCCACCTTCCGAACTGAAATTGCTCAACAAATGGAGTCCGTCACCGCCGGTGTCTCCACCTTTTTGGCGCGGATCCAAGAGGGGGAAAGGGTGCGAGCACAGGCTGAAGCAGAGAGAGCCCGACTTGCTGAGGAAGAGAGACGGATTGCTGCTGAGGAAAGGCTGAAGAGAGAACAAGACATGGCCGAGCTTACTGCGATCCTGAGGTCTATCACAAGCGCGAGAACTCAATCACCAGGATCATCATCCAAGCCATAGTCTAGTTTCTCTATTTTGTTGTAAGTAAATATGTATCAGCTAGTCTAGTCAGTTACCAATTCCTGTACTTGTAATTGCTCCATCACTAATGGAATGCTGACTGACAAGTTGATGTCAATCTCTAGTTGTCCAACAATTGTCAAGTATTTACTTACCAGCTGAACTTACACATCCAGTGTAATCAGCACCAGCACTCGTCTACATACTTTAAATCTATTTTTGCTCTGATCTCAATTTTCATATTTTAAACGAGCAATATCCCTCTTAGTTTGAGGGGGAAGATTTTAGTTAGAGCTGATGTGAGGAAGTGGTTTCATGGGTTTAGATCTGATAGGCTTATTTGTAAAACCCTGAAATTTCTGTAACTTTCCTCCTCAGCTGAGTGCTCGCTGGTTTGGCTTTGATCGCACCAAAAAGGGGGAAATTGTTGGGAAATTTGTCTAAGTTTCCCTCCCTCAGTAGCTACTTGTATAGATCTTAGTTTTGGTGGATCAAATCCTAAGTCCTACCAGCGTCAGTTGTCTCTAGATAGCTCTAGATCTCAAATGTAAAGTCCTGTTTAGGTCTTTTTGAGTTGTAAGTCGCAGCTGATCAAGACTCATGCTGACACTGTTCACCAGCATGAGAAATGCTTACCACTGGTTACTGTTCACCAGTTGGGAAAAGTTTCATCAGGTGGCGGCTGACAAAGACACGTGCTGACACTGTTCATCAGCATGAGAAAGAGCTAATGACTGGTTACTGTTCACCAGTTGGGAAGGATTTCACCAGCAGGCGGCTGACAAATCCTACCAGCAGAATACGTGTTCTCAACTGACACTATTCACCAGCGGTGAAGCCACCAGTCATGGGAGATTCCAAGAGTTAACATCAGACATATTGGTAGACTTAGATTGTGCCAGCGCAAGTCATCAGCAGAGACTGCCAGCACAAGATCACCAGAATGATCTACCAGTCGGATGTTACCAGCAGAATTCCAGATTCTCTCTCCCAGAGTCTTAGAGACAAAAAGAAGATTCGTCGAGGAATTAACTGACAGAGTATGACTTTAAGGAGGATACCTTAAAGTCCATCAGTTACAAGACACCAGTCTCGATTCCTCGTACTGATGAATAGTGCCGTTCTGACATAAAGAGATCAATGTCAGATAAAGCGGACAAAAGTATGGGACTTTCCGGAAAAACATACCTGCCGCCGTCAGAAGGACATGCGAGGACAGAGACTTTTTCCGGATGTGTCCAAACGGCTAGGAGATTTGAATGGGATCCCGCGTCTTTAAATACCTGGGATCCATCAACATTCAATACTCTTCACCTACCGAAAGACTGCAAATTTATTACGCTCAAGCAAGTAGAAGCGCATACAACTTTCGAGGCCTTTTCTAAAGGCTATCCGTGTGTTGATTTATCAAACACGAGACTTCAAGCTTCCAGCTTGTAAGTTACTGATCTCTTTGGTGTTCTTTCTCTTCCGAGGAAGTTCACAGCAGCTCTTGTGCCAGCCAGCACTCGAGTTATCACGGGCAGTTTGCCGTATTGTGAAGATACGTTCTTGGGAGAACTAAACACCCAGTGAAGCTGTGGAGGTTGAAGTGACGTGCTCGCACTCCACCAGCTGATCAGAGTTGAAGAAGGAAACAAGGCCGGGAGCGGTTGATCTAGTGAACTGGTGGACGAGGCATTCACCAGCTAGAGATAGATCGTAGGACTCTTGTACCTGATTACTCTTAGTGAATTTCCAATGCTACGACTGGAGAGTGGACGTAGATCAGTTGATCGAACCACTATAAATCCTTTGTCTTTATCAGTTTTCTGCATTACATTCTTATTTTAAACCCAGCACCCAAGTGCTGGTGTATACTCTGAAAACTGATAACCTTGTAAACAAGGCCTAAATTTTCTAAGTCTTGAATCACCAGCTGACAGGTCCCAGTCAGTTGGTTAACCAGCAAGTGCAAGAGAACGATTAACTTTATATTATTTCCGCTGCGTATCGTTTAAACTCTGAAAAACCGGGACCAACACTTCGTCTTTAATACGAAAGAGGGTCTGGTCAATCTTCCCTTTCTTGAAGCCATTATCCAGAAGAAATTTGGACAAGAGTCCATACCACGCCCTCGATGCTTGCTTCAAACCATATAAGGCTTTCCTGAGCCTATGAACTTGATTTCGTTGTTCGAAGCCTGGTGGTTGCTCAACGTACACTTCCTCCTTGAGCTCACCATTAAGAAAGACACTCTTCACAACCATCTCCATCATAGAGAACTCATGATGTGCAGCATATGCTAGGAATAATCTTATTGCTTCGAATCGAGCGAACGGAGCAAACATTTCATCATAATCTATTCATTCGCATTGTCTATAGCCCTTTGCTACTGGAGGAGCTTTATTTCGGACAACATGGCTTGACTCATCTTTCTTGTTCTTGAAGACCCATTTTGTCCCAATGATGCTTTGATGTTCGGGTCTATCCACCAGATTCCAAACATGATTGCACGTGAACTCAGCAAGCCTCTCTTGCATAGCATTCACCCAATATGGATTCTGTAGAGCTTCTTCAACCTTCGTAGGCTCCTAATGTGAAATATAACAAGCTAGCATCGCATTACCTTGATGTGTCCTAACTGGATCATTGACATCATCAAGAATGGCATCTAAATGATGATCGCGTAGCCATCTTGGTCTCGGGTTGTTGGTTGCTGGTGTAGCATTGCTAGCTTCGCCTGCTGAATTATTCTCTGCTAGTACATTCTCCTCAGCAATCACTTCTGGCTCAGCATCCGGTACCTCAACATTTGGCATCTCAGCAACAGGAACATCAGCATCCAAGACTTCAGCAGCTGGAACTTTAGCAACTAGATCTTCAGCAACTGGATCTTCAGCAGCTGGAATCACGGCATCGTCTTTGACAAAGTCCTCAGCAACGCCTTCAGTAGCGTCTAGTCCTTCTTCAGTAACGCGTCCTTGATCTGGAATCTCTTCATCTTCTTCTTCAAGTGATTCTAGAATATCCAAATTATCATTAAGATAAATTGGTGGGGTGGCCTCAGCATGATCATTAGCATCATCGGCCAGATCAGCGGTCTGGTCACCTGTTGAGTGCATCTGGATTGGATTATAATCACTCATAGACTTAGTCGAATCAATCCTCATATTTTCGAAAGAATTCAAGATGGATTGATCATTGGCATCATTAGTCTCATGATTGCTATCCTCTTTCTCTCTCATAACTCTGCGCACTAAGATAGACTCATAAAAAATAACATTGCATGTTATTTCCACAACTTGAGTCGTCTTCTTTAACACTCTATAACCCCTTTAAGATGGGTGTCCATATCCCAGGAACACACCTTCATCAGACTTACGAGAAAAAGTGTTAAGCTTTGACTTCCCATTGTTATGAATATAACATATCAAACCAAAAGCACGTAGATGAGTAATAGAAGGCTTACGACCATTGTACACTTCATAGGGAGTTTTATTGAATCTGCCATTGATTGCGCTCATATTCTGTGTATAGCAAGTTGCCATGACTGCTTCGCCCCAGTACTTTCCACTTAGACCGAAATCTGCTAGCATTGACCGCACAACTTCCTTCAATGTTCGGTTCCTTCTCTCTACTAGACCGTTCTGTTGGGGGGTCCTAGCAGTGGATTTCTCATGCTCGATACCAGCTTTGGCGCAAAAATCCATCAAAATTCTGTTGCAAAACTCGGTTCCATTGTCCGATCTAATCCTCTTGACCGTGACTTCTTTGCTATTTTGCTCCTTGAGGATTAGATCTGGATGGATGAGCTTGACTTCGTCTTTTCACTTACAGTAGCTGGAGTGACTGGGCCAAATAAATCCATGTGCAAAAGCTCTAAGATTCTCTCTGAGGTGGCCTTCTCCGAGTTTAATCTGAAGGATGTCTAGGTTTGCTTCCCTTGCTAGCAAGCTTTGCACACGCCTTCCTTTCGGAAAGTCTCAGCAGGCAATCCTTCAACAAGCTTGTGCTTGGCTAGGTGGTTGATGGTCTTGAAATTCAAGTGGGTCAACCTCTTATGCCATAGCCAATTGGTTTCCACCATGTTCAATGCTACAAAAGAAGAATGTTGCTGGCCACTTTGCCAATCAACAATATATAAGCCACCCTTTTGAATGCCTCTAAGCTTTACTTCACCTGTAGCATTGTCAGCAATAGAGCAACTAGTATTAACGAAAGAAACGGTGTACCCATTTTCGCATAGCTGGCTAATACTTAGCAGATTGTGTTTGAGATTAGATACGAGCGCAACGTTGATAATTCTTAGTCCATTTCGCTCTACACATCCTCTCCTTATCACTCTACCTTTGATGTTGTCGCCAAACATGTCTGTGGGACCATAGATTCTTTGAATGTCTGAGAATAACTCTTCATCCCCCATCATGTGCGTTGAACAACCGCTATCTAGGATGCACTCATTTAACATACTTGATGTCTTAGCACTTGGATCCTGTACCTGCAAAACAATCAAAACATTGATTTAGGTACCCACTTAGCATCGGGTCCTGCAGGATTAGCGTGGATCATAGTTCCTTTTGGAACCCACATCTTCGTGATTTTCAAGATTGGCTTCTTGATATCACTCTTCACAACATTCTCGACCTTTGGATAAGTATGCTTTGCATAATTAGATCTAGGTGGAGTTGTGTGCTTAGCCTTCCTAGTCCTTGGAAATGAGAATTGATTGGACTCGGGCCTCACATAGTTATTTCTCCTATGTGGTGTGTACTTAGAGTATTGCGGTCTTACAGCATGGTATGCTACCTGCTTGTCCTTAGTGAAGGAAGGATATGCTATCTTAGCGTTTGAAATATAATGCTCAGCATTCCTCCTTGGTACTGCTGAGTGAGATGTAGCAGACATCTTCTGGGTACTATGCTTAGATCCAGCAGATGTATGCTTAGCAGGCACTCTCGAGGTAGTCTGCTGAGATCTAGCATTAGCATGCCTAGTAGGCATCCTCTGAGCATTCTGCTGAGGTCCATCAGAGGCATGTTTGCTACGCCAATCTGTCTGCCAAGCAGATGATGACTCAACATTTACCTTATCCTTTCCTTTGTCAGCATTAAATTTTCCAGCAGAAACGAATGATATCTTTCTTTGCTTGGAAAATTAAGCATTCTTGTTCAAGGCACCCTTAGAGAATTTTGCTTCACAACCAAGGCCCAATCCTGGTTTATCAGAATGTTTCCTTTGTTGGCTCACAATAGCACTAAGAACTGTCTTTCTGGATGTATAAGCACATATACATTCATCTTTAGGTCTGCTCTTTAAAGCAAGATTCTCCTTTTCAAAATTTTGAAAATTTTCAGAAAGCTTGGAGAACTCAGCTTTAAGTTTTGAAAAATCCTCACTTTTGGACCTTAGTCTTTCGACTTCCTCGATCAAATATGTAACTTTTAATTTGAGTGAGGTGTTCTATCGAACGATAGCATTCTTGATTTCATACATCTTTGAAAAATTGATAGAAAGCTTCGTGAGATAATCATCCTCAGAATCTATAAAATATTCCTCCGATTCATGCATGATTGCTCAGCTAGAAGTGCTAGTAGATGGTACCTCATTCGCGTCGACTGCTAGAGCAGATTCAACATTCTGTTCAGCATCAGCATCAGCATCAGCAAATTGATCTTCAACAATATCGGCCATCAGGACCAGCAGAGCTTTCTCATCATCTTCCTCCGAGGAATAATAATCTTCCTAATTATCAGGAATGTCCAGCACTTCGGTCCTAGTCAGCAGGGCTCTTGTGACCGCTCGAACCGCTCTTCTCTCAAACCTTTGTTTGAGGCGCTCTCTCTCTTCCTGACTTACCCTTGGACATTCATGCTTAAATTTGTCAAAAGCATATACAACAGCAATTATTGGTCCCTGATCAGAGTCGTCATGGTGAATAGCAAGCAACCGACACACACAAATGTAGCGAAAGTTTAAAGATTATCTTGCACTTTAGTTCTTAAAATATCTTAGCTCGAAGTAGAAATTAGGGTTACTTTCAGACAAATACTCTAGCAACTATTGTTGCTAGGTTTCAAATCACCACAAATAGTAAATGATAAAACAGTAAAGAACACACAATATTTATAGTGGTTCGATCCAATAGATCTACGTCCACTCCTTAGCCGTATTGCTAAGAATTCACTAAAAAGATATTGTAGTTCAAGGATTCGCCGAACACTTGTAGCAGGTAATGAACCTTCGACCTAGCCACTAAAAAGCTAACCTCCGATGCTTCAATCTTCTAGTCCGCAGCTCCGGCCAAGTCAAGGGAGACACCTTCGTAAAGGGATTTTATAGTTCTCCCCGAACTTTGTCTGGTTTGCGGCAGTTGCCCGTGAGAGTCAATCTCTTTTCAGAGATGTGACTGCTGGGTGCTTCCTATGTTTGGAAGGTATCCCAATGATTGAAGATTCTTGAACAAAGTCAAGGAATCAATTGAATGCAGTGTCGGGTATTTAATGTAGTGACACTTACTGTTGAGAGCTTTTAAGATTCTTCTTAAATGTGGGCTCTCGACTGACTACTCTCTTTTTCCTTTTTCGCTTTGTCAAAGGAATCTCTTGATTTTTCAGATATGTTTGTTGTTTAGAATTAGCAATAGTTTTCCCTCTGGTTTGGACTTCGACTTTTATATCTAGAGATTCAAACTTTGAATCTCCATACCCGTTAGACACAACGGCTCCTTCGTCCAAGAGAGTAACTTGCTTTTTCGTCCTTTCCAGCATGTACAGTGCATTTTTACCTACTTCGGGTAAGGCTTTAGTCTTTGGTTGTACTTTCTGTCAGAACGGGCGTCTTTCGCAAGTATCTGTTGAGTATCTCCTGCTAGGCATTCTATCGGAAAATGTTGGGAGTACTCTGCTAAGCCTTTTGAATGCTAGGATCTTCTAGCAATCTGCTCTTCAATCTGCTGACTCCTTCAGCATATGCGTATTTAGCACTTAAGTCTTTATCTGCTGATTGCTAATGCTTAGCAATCTGCTAGAATGCTAGCGAATGCTGACTCCTTCAGCATTCGCTATCACTTGCTTCTGACTACTGTCCACTTGTCCTTAGCAGTCTCTTCCTTCAGTATGTGATTGCTAACGCCTTAGCAATCATTCTTCTTAGCACTTGACCGCTAACGTCTCTAGCAGTCATTTTCATCTGCTGATATCTCTAGCAGCTACCATCTGCTGAGAATACTTCTAGCATTCCGAAGTTGCTTGAATTTGATATTCTTCGTTCCATCTGATGAAACCTTCAACAGTTTTTTCAAGCACTTCCTAATCTATTACAACTCGATATTTTTCTTAAACAGGACATTACATTGGAGTTGCTAGACTATGCTAGAATTTAGCAATGATTGACCAACTAAATAAGCTTTGATTCAACAATACTTTTACAATATTGATCCTAAGGGAGGAATTCACAATTAATTCCCAACAGCAGTCATCTCCTACTCCGTTGTTGGTCCATAATCATAGTCGTTATAAGCAGCCGAAAGCTACTTAGAAAATGTAGCGGAATGTTAAAGTTATCTTGCACTTAGTTTCTTTTCCAAATGTTTAGCTCGAGGTAAGTGTTACATTTGTTTCAGATATACTCTAGCAATTTGAGTTTGCCAGGTTTTAAATCAACAAGAAGAAACAATAAAACAGTAACAAGAACACAAGGTTTGTAGTGGTTCGATCCTTAAAGATCTACGTCCACTCTTCAGTAGAACACTGAGAATTCACTAAAAAGATATATTCAAGTACAAAGATTTTCTTACCTCTTGTAGCAGGTGGTGAGCTTTCGAGCCAGCCACTACAAAGCTATCCTCCGTACTTGGATCTTTCGGTCGGCAGCTGCGGCTAAGTCAAAGGCGCACCTTCGTAAAACTTAACCTTGCTACAATGGAAGTGTTATAATTCATTCCGAACTTTCCTGGGGGTTTTGGAAACAGCCCGTCGTAGTCAATCTCTTTTCAGAGATGTGCCTCCTGGATGCTTCCTAAGATGGAAGTTATCCCAATGATTATTCCTTGAATAGAGTCAAGGAATCTCCACTTGAATACAGTGTCAAATATTCAATGGTTGGCACTTGTTGTTGAGAGCTTAAGATTCTCATTGTCTTTAATGAGCTCTCAACCGACTACTTTACTTCGCTTGTCAAAGGTATCTCTCAATAATTGTCTTTGCGAATGTGTTTGAAGTGTTTGTTTTCGTAGAGGAATCTCTGAGTAGTCGTAAGGGGGGTCTCTCTTGTTTGGACTTTTCTTTTATATCTCAAGATTCAAACTTTGAATCTCCAGACCCGTTAGACACAACATCTCCTTTGTCCAAAAGAGCTACTTGCTTTTTCGTTCTTTCCGGCATGTACAGTGCCTTTTTACCCACTTCGGGAAGGCTATTCGTCCTTGGTTGTACCTTCTATCAGAACGGTAGTATTAGCAAGTATTTGTTGTGTATCTCCTTGCTTAGCATTCTCTCGGAGAATGCTGGGAGCACTTTGCTAAGTACTTCTACCTTTTGACTGCTGAACTCTTCTAGCAATCTGCTTTGTATCCAATTGCTGACTCCTCAGCAATTGTGTATTCAGCACTTGGGTCTTTATTGCTATTACTTCTAGCAATCTTCTGAGTGAATAGTGAATGCTGACTCCTTTAGCATTCTGCTGTCTCATTTCTTCCGACTGCTGAGTAAATACTCCTAGCAATCATTTTTTCTCAGCACATGACTACTAACGCCTTAGCAGTCATTCTTCTTAGCACTAGTTTGCTATCTCCTTAGCAGTCATCCTGTCTACTGACATCACTAGCAATCGGCTTGACTGCTGAGAACGTTCCTAGCATCCAGAATTTTCGAAGTCCTTGTTTCAACTGCTGACTCCTTCAGCAGTCTTCCACAAGCACTTCTAAGCTATTACAACTCGAAATATTTCCTAAACAGGACTTTACACAGAGTTGCCAGACTATCTAGAATTCAGCAATCATCGACCAAACAAACTAAGGCTTTGATCCAATAAAACCTTTACAATTTGATCCTAAAGGGAGATTTACAACATATATGAAGGAATATTTTCCTATCAATTTCCCCCTTTTTGGTGCGATCAAAGCTTACTATCAATTGTTGAATCTAAGAAGGAAAAATGTTTGAGTTTACAAGAAATTCTAAGTATCAGAGCTAATCTAGCAATCTAACTCAGAATTTAACCAACTTAGTTCTTAGCAGGGATTGGTTTAAATAAATTCCCCCTCAATAAATGCTGGGAAATATTCTCGATTAAAACACAAATAATATGCTTCTAGGAATATGCTAGAATCTAGCACTCAATCAAATGGCAAGCATTTACCACCAATCACAAAACAAATAACTCAGCATCCACAAGCAATTTCGTTTAATACACGAATAGTGTATATCAACTAAAACACGCAACAAGATCTAAAGTGGACAATGAGTAATTGTCTAAGTCTGATTCAGTTTCATATATATGATTTGAGATTTTACAAGTACAAATAAAACTGAAAAAGACAAAAGGATTACAGAAAATCTTGCTAACATATTCAATTTTCCTCAAGAGTCGGGAGCAGGCTTCTTGTTATATTCATCGAATTTACTCATAGCCATCTGCATGAACTTGTCGTATAACGCTTTGTTTGCTTCTCGTTCAGCAGTCTCCCTCTCCAATTTTTTAGCAAGCTTCTCGTTCTCCATCTCAATTTTCTTGAGCTTTAGTTCCATCTCCTATTTCTTCAGCTCTTCTTTTGCTATCCTTCGTTCTTTTTCTTTAGCAGCTATATCATCTACTTCTTGCTTTCTCTTCTCAGCTTTAGCAATTCTCCTTTCTTCCCCCTCTTTGATTGCAGCCAAAAAGGTAGAAGAAAAGGATTGAACACTTTGCACAAGCTTCTACTGAGAATCAGCTACTTCTTCTTTCATCACTGCCATATCTGTCTTTACACCAGATACATCTCCTTTAACCTCTGCTATTTCTCCTCGTACTTCAGACACTACACTTCGCACATCCTCCACTTCTCTCCTTACTTCAGCAACCTCCATAGCCACATTCTCAGCAATGGCTATGGGAATAGTAGTGGATAGGGCATGTTGAAGTGCAGATTGAACAACTGCATGAACACATGAGTGAAAGTCATTTGAGCTTACAGAACTTACAAGCAGGGCGTCCGAGGAAGAAGTTGCGAGCACCAATTCGCCTCCTGTAACAGACTCGGCTTCTTCCATGTGAATATCAACTTTGCCTTGGGCTGCCATGTACATAGCTTCTTCATGTATGCGCTCGACCTCCTCTTTTTTCCATACTTCCTCCATGGCCTTAGCAATTTGGGCTGCCTTTGCTTCTGCTATTTCAGCCGCTCGTGTAGCTCTAGCCACTCCCAAGATGTCATCTTCCAAGAAAAGTGCAAGCATTTCCTCCGCTCTGTCATGATGTACGTCAGCTCACGACTCTGGTTCTTCTCTAGCTCTTCTTGCTCGCGCGCAGCAGCCATCCTTGCCAGCAATCGCTCTTTCTTCTGAGCTTCATACTCTGTTTGACGCCTGCGATATTCAGCAGTGGCTCTGGCCTAGCGCTTAGATAGTTCAATTCTAGCATCCGAATGACCATCGGGGGTTGACTTCGGCAGAGATTGAGAAATGGAGAACATCCGGTGGACCCGTATAGCCTGAAGTTGAGCAAGGACTTGTTTATTAGAGAATTGCTTAGTCCCGGGCACTTGATCGATCCAATCGTTTGCCCATTGTTCTTCCTTTCTCCAGAAGTTGAGGCCCTTAGTGGTGATTACCAGCATCCTTTCCTCAAAGCATAGTTGATGCATGATATAATCAAATATTTTCCACCGCCTAAACTCAGTGCTCAACACCTTCCCTTCCTTGGTCTTCTCATCCAATTCAACATAGAAAATGTTGGCAATGTCGCGCTCTGTCTCAGCCAAAACAAATTCTTCAATCTCAAAAAACATAGAAAAGAGGTCTGAATTTACCTCTTCCTCAAAAAAGATGGGAGCACACCATTGTGCTACTCTCCTTGTCTTGAATCTGCGCCCTGGGAGCCCTTTGATAGAACTTGCAGCATCTCATTTGTGCCGGTCGGAATCTTCCTGAAGAATCTTGCATCATAAACATCTTCAGATTTGCCACCAGAATTAGAATCCGAATAACATGAAGCCAAAAAGCCTTGATCATTTTCCTCGTCCTCCTGCATCGCCGCAGCATATGAGGGGATATCTGTTCTAGGCCTTGCTTTAGCATTCGGACCCTCAGCTCCATCACTGCTGGGCCTTTCCTCAGCAGTCTGAGAAATGCTAGCAATTTGCTCAGCATTATGTCCTAATCCGGAAGTTCCAACATCCACATTTTTTGAGCAAATTGAGCAGTAGGCTCCTGAATAAGAACTCCTCCTTAGCCTTCAGGACGCTTAGGAGCATTAAAGACTCCTGCCTCCAACAATGTGTTTAAGTCCTTGTCGGACAAGGCATTATGCTCGGGTAAAGGAATGGTGGTGGGAACCTGAACAGCTTGTTTCCCTTTTTCCTTAGCAGCCTCCAGAGCTTCATGCTCTACTGCTAACCTACTAGCTTCATGTGCAGCACGCTCTAGCAGTTGGGCAGCTTCCTTAGCAGCTAGTTCGTCAGCAGCTTTCTTCGCTGCTAGCTCATCAGCAGTTGTTTTGATTTGTTCAAAATTTCTATCTCTTGCGTCAAAATTGATTTGCACCATCACTTTCTTGTATTCCTGCTTCTCTTTCTCCTTCTTGTCCCTCTTTCTCTTCTTGTTCTTCTCTCTTACAAGCTTTAGTCTTTCAGAAAATTGCTTGGCAGAGAGAGGAGTTTCTTGCTCTTGTTCTTCAGCAGCAGGTTCAGCAGATGAAGGCATATCAGAGGCTGCTTTCTCAGAGGCTTCTTTCTCAGCGGTCTTGACAAGTTGCCTTCTCCTCTGCGGCTTCTCAGGTGCAGCGACCTCTGATCTCTTCCTTTTTGGTACATCAGCAGCAAGGGGACCCATTTGCTCAGCAGGAAGCTCTCCGAGCTTCTCTATATCAGCCAAGTCCTGGAAGCACCTTGCCGTTTTTGCGGTCTTCCTGGCAGCAGCAATCTCCTCTGGAGTTAGAGGAATCGCATGCTCCAACTGTTGGACTGCGAACTCTGCTGGATGAACGTCATCAGGAGAGGTAGAGATATTGGGGTCAACATTGGATTTCCCCTTTGTTGGGAAATTATTCCTAAAATCTCCTTTAGGATTTATTTGTAAAAAGGTTTTGTTGAATCAAACCTTAGCACTTGGTCGATCATTTGCTGAATTCTAGATAGACTACCATACCGTGTAATGTCCTGTATAGGTCCAATATTGAGTTGTAATAGAATAGTCTGCTAGAAGATTTCCTAGCAGATATTGAAGGACGACGTTTGCTAGAAGGCATATGCTAGCAGAATGCTAAGGCTTTAGCATTTGCTAACATTCAGAAAACCTTGAAAGATGCTAGCAGAACAGACGTCAAAAGATCGAGTGTCAGTGGAAGCTTTCAGCAGCCAACTACTCAATAGCACTCGCTAAGGGATATTAGCAGAGCAAAGAATATCAAAAGCTGAAGCCACACTGCCGTTCTGACAAAAGTACACACAAAGGACGAGGCTTTCCCGAAGTAGTTCGGATAGTACAGATCAACGCCAAAAGCGACTGATCAAGTCTAATCACTTTCGGACAAAGGAGCCGTTGTGTCTAACGGATATGGAGATTCAAGATTTGAATCTCCATCTATAAAAGGCAGGTCCAAAAGTGAGAATCAACTACTGCTTCAATCACAACCGACATTCGCAAACATTCTAAGTGTGAGATTCCTTTGACAAAGCGAACAAAGTGAAAAGTAGTCAGTTGAGAGCCCGTGATAAAGAGTATTCAAAGCTCTCAACAACCAGAAGTGTCGTTCATTGATTTACTGACACTCCATTGAAAAGATTCTTGATTGCACTCAAGATTCTTCAATCATTGGGATACCTTTCTTTTCAGAAAGAATCCAACAGTCGAACATCTGAAAAGGTCTAGACTAAGAAAAGTCAGAAAGTGACTATAAAACTTCAAAAGTAGGAAAGGTAAGTGTTTCGAAGGTGTGCCCTTGACTCAACCGAACCTACACCTGAGGAGTTCAGATTATCGGAGGATAGTTGTCAAGTAGCCAGGCCAAAAGCTCACTGCCTACTTAACGGAAAAGGCGATTCCTTGTAATCTGTATACTTACTTAGTGAATTCTTAGCGTTTCGGCTAAGGAGTGGACGTAGATCTATTTGGATCGAACCACTATAAACACTGTGTCCTTTTACTGTTTCATTGCTCACACGATTTTAAACCTAGCAATCATATTGCTAGTGTATAACTGTAAAGAAACTTTAATCAATCTCTGAGTTTAACTAACCTTTAAAGAAAACATAAGTTTAAGTGATGATTAATTATTCCGCTGCATTTCGTGCTTCTGTCTAAGCACGACGACTCTGATATTTAAGGAGGTTGAAAAACCGACTGCTTCTGAGTCGCTTAAGACCATATCTGTATTTTCCTTGCACTTTTACCTATTTCTCTGTGTTTTGTTTGTTTAGCTCAGGTGAATACTTCAAGCACGAACAATATGTTGAATCACCATGCACTTGGGAAGTACACCAAGGAGAACTTCAAGTCCTGGAAGAAGTTGGCTCTCATAAACCTACAAAGCATCCACCCTGAAATGGCGGATGTGCTGGAAAGAGGTCCTATAAAAATTATGAAACCTAACACATTTGTAGGTGCTACTGCTATTGGAGAGGAGCCAAGACCGCAATTGGTTCCAAAGCCCAATGAGGAGTAAACCACATAAGACAAAAAGAGGGCTCAGCTAGAACACGTAGCAAAGAAGCTGATTTATGATTGTTTACCAAAATTATTGGCTGACAAATCTCTTGATTTTGAAACTGCTAAAGAGATGTGGGATTATGTTTGTGAAGCATCCCAAGAGACAGATCAAATGAAACGAAATAAGCTACAAGTAGTCGTTGATAAATATGAGTCATTTTCCATGATTGCAGGCGAATCCATACAGGATATGGAAGAACGCTTCAACACCATAATCGGTGAACTTCGCAATCTCAGAAAAGAATATGGAAACGTAGAAATGAACAACAAAATCATCTCCAAATTATATCCAAGAGATGATTGGTTCGCGAAGATGACAAGTTTGAGCGAAAAAGACCTCAACAACATGACAACATCTGAGGTATTTGATCAACTCAAATCTCATGATTTCATTATACAGCAATCAAAGAAAAACGAAGCAGCTGTGGCACAAGCTGCATCAAATTTCGCTGGCAACTCTGAGGACTTAGCATACTTCGCTAAGAAGGACTTCAACAAATTTAAGACGAAGAAGCCCTTCTACAAGCAAGAAAGACCTGCTCCAGCATCACCAGCAAAGGAAGCTATTTCCAATGCAGGTACACAACCCATGGATCTGAAGATCAATGAACTGGAAGAGCAGATGAAAAAGCTGCAGAAGATGATGAATGAAGCTAAGGCTAAGAAAGAGGCAAAAGAAACTCAACCATCATCATCTAACCGCTCAATAGAGCGAAAATCTAGAACATGTTTTGAGTGTGGTACTCCAGATCATTTAAAGCATGAATGCCCGAAGGTCAGCAGAGAGGAGAGAGAACCCTGAAGCAAAGATTTGAAAGACGTGCTGTCAAAGCAGTAACCAGGGTGTTGCTGACCAGGACGGAGACAGCTGACATTCCTGAGAATGACGAGGAGTACTACTATTCCTCAGAAGAAGAAGATAACGAGGAAGCACTGTTCGTATTAATGGCAAACATTGTTGAAGATCAGTTTGCTGATGCTGACATCGATGCTGAGCAAAGCAATGAATCAGCCCTAGCAACTGAAGAAAGTGAGGTATTACCTACCAACTCTCCTAGCATTCCTATCATGGATGAATTGGAGGAATCATTTTTTGATTCTCAGGAAGATTATTTGACAAAACTGTCAATTGAATTCTCAAAAATGTACGAAATCAAAAATGTGATCATAGGTGAAAACACCTCACTTCAATGAGATATTCAATCTTTAACCGAGGAAATCAAAAGACTGAGGCTAGAAAGTGAGGAACTCTTGAAATTAAAAGAAGATTTTTCTCAACTGTCAGAAAAATTTCAAAATTTAGAAAAAGAAAATCTTGCTTTAAAGAGTATTCCTAGAGAGGACTGCATTTGCATGTACGCATCCAGCAAGGCTTCTCTTGATGCCCTTGTAAGCCGACAAAGACATCATAATTATAAGTCTGGGCTTGGATACGAACCCTAAAAAAGGATGTCAAAATCCTATGATAATTCCTCTAAGCAGAATCCAATTCTGTTTGTATCTACTGGAACTATCACTGCTGAAAAGGGAAAAGGAATTGTCGTTGCTGAATCATCCAATGCTAAGCCGATTGCTAAGCAAAAGAATGGACGTTCACATAATACACCTGTAGGATCTCAGCAGAGGTCTCCCGCAGAGACTATTAAGTATTCGTCTGCTAGACCTCAGCAGAGGCCTAAGTCAGAGTCTGCTAAATATAAAACTAATGGACCTCAGCAGAGGAACCCAAAGTTGAATATTGTGCATGAATCTGCTAAGCCTCAGCAGAGGTTCAATAGAACGAATACTAAGTATGTGTCAGCTGGACCTCAGCAAAATCCGAGAGTATATACTAAACCGTATTCAGCAAGACCAAGGTATGCCGAGCGTTATGTTCCAAACGCAAGGACAGCTAAACCTACCTTTCACCACAGAAAGCAATATCATTACAATGCTGTAAAGCCAATATATCAGGAGAACACGCTACATAGAAGGAACACCTATGTAAGGCCTGAGCCCAATTCATTCGTATTTTCAAGGGCGAGGAAGGCTAAGCACACTACTACACCAAGATATAAACATGTCAAACATGTTAAGTCAAAGGTTGAGGAAATGGTAAATAGTGAAATCAAGAAGAAAATCTTGAAAGTCACTAAAATGTGGGTTCCGAAAGGAACTATGATCAGCGCTAATCCTGTAGGACCTGGCGCTAAACGGGTACCTAAATCTACCTGATTTACTTGCAGGAACAGGACCCAAGGGCTATGGGAACGAGCATATCTAATGAGTGGGTCCTAGATAGCGGTTGCTCCGCACATATGACAGGGAACGAAGGTCTATTCTCAGATATAAGAAGACTGTACAACGGTTCCAAGGTCAAATTCGGAGACAACAGTGAAGGAGAAGTCATTGGGAGAGGGTGCATTGAGCGAAATGGATTAAGGATCATCAACGTAGCACTCCTCTCCAACTTAAAGCACAACTTACTCAGCATAAGTCAATTATGCAAATACGGGTATATCGTATCCTTTGTAAATACTGGTTGTGCTATTACTGATGCTATTTCAGGAGAAGTGAAACTCAGAGGCATCCGCAAGGGTGGCCTATATATTGTTGATTGGCAAAGTGGTCAACAACACTCCTGCTTCCTAGCTTTAAACAAAGAGGAGACAACATGGCTGTGGCATAAGAGGTTTAATCATTTAAACTTCAAAACTATTAATTATCTTGCCAAAAACAAGCTTGTTGTAGGTCTACCCAATGAGACACTTCGCAAAGAAGGAATATGCAAAGCGTGCCAACAAGTGAAGCAGACCAAATCTTCTTTTAAGACAAATCCTGAAAAGGAGACATCTCAGAGGATCCTAGAACTACTTCATATGGATCTCTTCGGTCTCGTCAATCCACCCACTGTAAGTAAACAACTATATACACTTGTGGTGGTTGATGATTTTTCCAGATATACATGGGTACGTCTTTTAAAGACCAAGGATGAACTGAAGCTTATCCTACCGGAGTTAATCCTCAAGGAGCAGAATAGCAAAGAAGTCACTGTGAAGAGGATTCGCTCTGATAATGGAACAGAGTTTTGCAATGGAGCGCTAATGGATTTCTGTGCTGAAGCTGGAATAGCACACGAAAAATCTACGGCTAGAACCCCTCAGCAGAATGGATTAGCAGAAAGAAGGAATCGGACGCTGAAGGAAGCTGTTGGTTCGATGCTAGCAGATTCCACATTACCTGCTAAGTACTGGGGCGAAGCAGTGATGACGGCTTGTTATACACAGAATAGGAGTGCTATCACTAGCAGATTCAACAAGACTCCATACGAAGTGTACAACGGTCGTAAGCCCTCTATAACTCATCTCCGTGCATTCGGTTCTACATGTTATATTCACAATAACGGAAAATCTAAACTTAATACTTTTTCACCTAAGTCAGATGAGGGTGTACTTCTTGGATATGGACACCCCACTCATAAGGGTTACAGAGTATTAAATAAGACTACCGGTATTGTGGAAATAACATGCAATGTTATTTTTTATGAGTCTACTTTAGTGCGCAGAGCAATCAAAGGAAAATAGGATAGCAATCATGAGACTAATGATGTCAATGATCAAACATTTTTAAATTCTTTCGAAAACATGCGTATTGATCCGACTAAGTCTATGAATGACTGCAATCCGAACCCGGCGTACTCAGAAGGGGACCAGACTGCTGATCAGGCCAGTGATGCTAGTGATCATGCTGAGGCCACACATACAAATATTCCAACTGGGGAAGGCATGGCTATGCATGAAGATCTTGGCAGAGGCGCTGCTGAGATTCCAGCTGCTGAAAGACCTGCTGAAGAAGCTCCCATCCCTGAGAATCCTGTAGCAGAAGTTCCGGTTAATAACAACCTAGATGTTGAGCACCAGGAGGGTGCTGCGGAGAACAATGTGCAAGACGTTGGTCACGCAGGGGAAGGAAATGTGGCCAGACCAATCAGACCAACATGGTTGCGCGCCCATCCTCTTGAAGATGTCCTAGGAGATGTCAATGACCCTATCCTGACAAGACAAGGGAATGCTATGCTGGCTTGTTATATCTCTAGTGAAGAACCCAAAAAGGTCGAAGAAGCACTGCTAGATCCGGATTGGGTGAGTGCTATGCACGAGGAGCTTGCAGAGTTCTCACGTAATAACGTGTGGGAATTGGTTGACAGATCTGCTCACCAAAGTGTTATAGGAACTAAGTGGGTGTTCAAGAACAAGAAGGACGAGTCAGGTCTGGTAGTCAGAAACAAGGCACGTCTAGTAGCCAAAGGCTATAGACAATGCGAAGGAATAGATTATGATGAGACGTTTGCTCCAGTAGCAAGGCTGGAAGCAATTCGCTTATTCCTCGCGTATGCATCTTATCATGAATTTGATGTGATGCAAATGGACGTAAAGAGTGCCTTCCTAAATGTTGAGCTCAAGGAGGAAGTCTACGTTGAGCAACCACCAGGCTTTGAGCAGGGTAATCAAGTTTACAGGCTCAGGAAAGCATTATATGGCCTAAAGCAAGCACCACGAGCATGGTATGGAACTCTGTCTAAGTTCCTGCTAACCAATGGCTTTAAAAAAGGAAGAATTGACCAAACACTCTTCTGCATTGAAGATGGAGGAAGTATTCTGCTCGTGCAAATATACGTCGATGATATTATTTTCGGATCAAAGGATCAAGAATTGTGTGATAAATTCTCAAAGCTCATGACCAGCAATTTCCAGATGAGTATGATGGGAAAGATGTCTTATTTTCTCAGATTGCAAGTCCAGCAGTCCAGCGAAGGAATTTTCATCCATCAGAAGAAGTATACTCGCGATATGATTGCGAAATATTGTCCAGAGAAGACAAAGAGTCTAAGGATTCCGATAAGTGCGACGTGTATAGCTGCCATTGAGAAGGAAGGAGATGATGTGAATCCTACTCTTTACAAAGGAATTATAGGTTCACTGCTATATCTCACCGCCAGCAGACCTGATATATCTTATGCCATCGGATTGTGTGCTAGATATCAGGCGAATCCTAAGAAGACGCATCTTGACACTGCTAAGTGGATTGTGCGATATTTGAAATGCACAGAGGGTCTGGGAATTTGGTATCCTAGAGCAGACAGTCTTGCACTAAGTGGATACCTAGACTCAGACTTTGGAGGATGCAAAATTGACAGGAAGAGTACGAGCGGTACTTGTCAATTTCTTGGACATAAGCTTATTAGCTGGTTCAGCAAGAAGCAGCACTCTGTTGCTACATCTACTACAAAAGCAGAGTATGTGGCTGCCGCTAGTTGTTGTTCACAAATCTTATGGATAAGGCAACAGTTGCAAGATTATGGGATTTCTCCCGAATGTGTGCCGATTTATTGTGACAACAATAGTGCTATGTGCATTACTAAGATTCCGGTCCACCATTCTAGGACCAAGCACATTGATATTCGTCATCATTTTATTCGAGATCATCAGGAGAAGAAGGATATTGATGTTCGCTATATATGCACTGAAGATCAGATAGCTGATATATTCACGAAGCCCCTAGCTGAATCCAGATTCAAGGAGTTATGTATTAAATTGGGTCTCATGGAGTTGGACGAGACTATGGATGAATGAGATGCTACTCTTATTCTTTCTGGATTTTTTGGATTTCATGAAGATATTATTTACGTACTCTGATGCTGATTTCGTCTGCTAAAGAAAGTTTGTCAAAGCAAGAATTGTCAGCATAAAGGATGCTAAGCAGACGATGGTTGAACTTTCAGCAAACATCGAAATTGGAAGTCAGACTCTTAAAGTTCTACATATCTCAAAAAAAAAATCATATCATTTCATTCATTGAAACTCGTCTTTACAAAAAGGGGTTGAGTAAATGAAGAACAACATGTTTCCTACCTTAGGGGGAATGAGGCTTGAACGGGAAGAAGTCTGTGTCCAGAAGGTTAGATCGGCCTTCTGCTATCCGAGGGAAGCTCTGCTCCAGCAACCAGCTGAGTTGCATTCCATTCAACATAGGCACCGAAGGGAAAAGTTGGACACACTCTCGTACGCTGTCAAAGATGTAGCCCGCCCAGTCAACTTCGGCTTCATCATCAATGGCCATCATGACCTGCCATGTCTCTCTCGAGAAGGAGAGATTGTTGAGACTTTCTCGTAACAGCATATTATGGGCGATACGAAATATCACACAATATGGAGTCTGCAGATCATATGCTGAAGTTGAAGGAGAAAACTCAAACCAAGACGACCATCGCCATCTCTGTCACGACTACCATTCAGGGGCCACTTCCGCCAAACGGTAGTCCAAAACTGACAATGGACCCCTGGGGAGGCCGAGACGTCGAGAGAAGAAGTCCGGAGACCAACAGACTAGCTTGCCGCGGAAGAAACCATAAATGACTCCTTCCTCAACAAAGCAGTCCTTGATAAAGTCTCGCAGATTGTCGCCCTGGAAGAGCCGTGGAGTGGCTGTGACGAATTAAGCCAACCCGCTCCGATTAAGCTTCGTCATAACTGTCTCAGCCACGACATAATCATCGTCATACAGAGAGTACAAACCAGATTCATGAAGAATTTGGTTGCGGCGAAGCTCCAAGGATTGTCCTGGAGAATCCAAAATTTCTTTTCTTTTGAGAGAAGACTTGGAAAGAAACTATGAAGAAATATGCGGATCAAGGCGCTTGTGTGTTAAGATTCATCACAAGAAGGCTCTTTATATAGAAAAGAGTCATTACTCTTCACTTATGACATGATGGAATTCTATTGAAAAGTCATGATGATTCATATCTCGGAATATGAAACGAAGAATATAAAGGAATCCTCATGAAGGTCAAATCAACTCAGTCGAAGAAGTGTAATGGTTATCTACTATGTGTTTAATACACACAGACGGCTGCGATGAGTTGAAAAATGCCACGTCAGATTACTTAAGTGGTTCTTGGAGAAAGAAACGACGTGCGACGGGACATATGCCCCCAACCGTCAGATTTCGTATCCAAAGTATAACAAAGTCTGCTAGATTTTTTTTGGGGACGTGGTTGTTGCTGCGTATTCAGCAGAATGAACGGTCATGCTCAATGGTCAATCTGCTAGGATTCTAGCAGAGGTACAAACAGAGATTTACTCAGCAAAGTCGATTTGAGTTAATATTTTTCGAAGCCATAATCGATGTTTTGCACAAGGATATGGTTGAAATCGTTGAGTTATCAAAGATCACAGAGAATAAGTACGAGTCATTTGGAATGAAAAACTTAACATTTCATATATATGTACGTACGAAACTATTTACATGGGAAGGAGAGATACAACAATTTTAAAAGGGAGGCAACGACCTAAAAGGATAGAAATCTACCCCCCTAAGGTTAAAGGGACCCAGAGTGAGATCCGGGAATCTCTGCTCTAGTAGCCAACTTAATGGCATCCTGTAGGGGAGAGGAAGACTTGGGAAGCTCCGAATACACCGCTACACCCTCTGGAAGACGAAGGCTGCCCAGTCCACCTTCACCTTGTCGTCAAATGCCATCATGGCCTTCCATGTCTCGCGGGAGAATGTCATGTCGTCAGGATCCTCCCCGACGACCATCCACAGACAATCTGGAATATGACCTTGTACATGGTCTAAAGGCCATATGCAGAGGGGGTCGGAGAAAACTCGAACTCAGGAGAAGCCCTCCACTTCATCCATGAAGTCCACTCTAGAGCTATCTCATCACTGCGATAGTCCATCACAGATATTGGACCTCGTGGCAGGCCGAAATTGGCAGCAAAGGTGTCAGGAGTCCACCTCACGAGCTAGTTCCTAAGAGACCAAATATGGAGCCTCCTTCGGCATCACTCGGCCGAACAAAGTGTTGAAGATGCTCTCTCTGGAAAGTGTGTGGTGTGATGCACACAAACTTTCCAAGCCCATTGGCATGGAGACTAGTCATTGTCGTCTCCGCTACATGGTAGTCGGCCTCATACTCCGCATAAAGCCCGGACTCACAAAGGATTCTATTTCTTGGTAAAAAGAGAGCATAGGCCTGTGCCATGATTTCTGGAGAAAATTTTTTTGGTTGCTTGAGGAAATAAGAAGGGAAATGCAAAGTTAGTCAGAAGGTGTATGAAGAAGTATTTCAGGACATGCTATTTATAGAATCACTTTGGTCTACTGTTTTCCTCGGAATACGAGAAGATGCTCGGAGAGAACTGTAATCTAATAAAGTAAAGGTCAAATCGGAGATAATTACGTTCAAGCATGAACCAGAGATGGAGAGTGATGGATTTTATATATCGGAGATATAGAGAGTATTGGCAATACGTGGAATTTCTTGACAGTTTATAATCATTATCCAGCGTCAGGAGTCCTCGCTGATGAGATCGCTCACTTAATGTTGAGATTTTCGGCTGCTGAATCGCCTCACTCAGATGCGGGAGATTTTTGAATCTATAAAGCGGTGCATTTAATGCGTGCAGACGGCGGCGACAAATTAGATCGTGCCACGTCATAGGCACTCAAGTTCTGGAGAACGTGCGTACTCGCACGACTTGACCCTTTAACCCCATCCATCGATTGAACTTTAAGGGAGTAATCTCTACCGTTGATTTCAATGCATCTTCCGAACCCTTTCATCTCTCCGCAAGACGCAATTCAAATCCCTAATCCTCTGAAACTTCTCACATTCCTTCTTCAAACCCTCTTCAAAATTCCTTACTCACACCAAAAATTTTCAACCATGGCGACCAATCCCAACTCTCCAAATACCCAAAATCAAGAACCAAGTGATACCGCTCACCCTGAATCTTCTCTTACAGAAAACCCAGATAACCTACTCCAACCTCCCACCTTCATTTTTCCGCCCCCTACAGATTCGCCGTTGCATGTTCGACATGCACCCAACTTCACC
This sequence comes from Plectranthus barbatus, assembly GCA_026898455.1. Classification (NCBI taxonomy): domain Eukaryota; kingdom Viridiplantae; phylum Streptophyta; class Magnoliopsida; order Lamiales; family Lamiaceae; genus Plectranthus; species Plectranthus barbatus. The sequence continues at coordinate 33,585 of JAPKLW010003268.1, forward strand.
GGAATCATGAAGAAGGAAGACATTGATGAGTCAGTTCCATACAGCAGATTGGTGGTTTGGGCTCGGAAAAAGGAGTTATCCAGCCATACGATGGAGCAGAGGCGTCTAGCACAAATCATGAAAGACAGAATCCTTTATATGCCTCTTGCCATCAAACACATTCCAAAGTGGATTCTGGATCTTCTTAACTCAGAGTTATTGGTAAAATACCTTTCTGCTGAGCTTGATCGCTTTCACCCACACATGGCTTTAGAATTTTATGCTAGGGCAGTTATGAATGATGATCAGAAATCGTTCAAAACTTGCGTATATGGAAATTTTGTGGAAGTAAGTGATGATTTGCTTTCGAGGACGTTTGGGCTTCAAAATTATGGGACAAAGATCTCTCAATACAAAGTCAATGATCTTGTTGAGATGGAGAAACGCTGAAATCTATGGAAGAAACCAGGGGAACTAAAAGACAAGAAAGGGCAGGTGATTACTTTTAAGGTTGCTACACCGATTAACACTCTGTCTGATGAGTACAAGCTCCTTGCGGAGATAGTAATCAAGATGCTCCAATGTGACGCCGGTTCCTACTCAGAACTCTCTACCAAGAAGTATGCCATTATGATGGCATTGAACGACAATGTTAAAGGTAATTGAGCAGAATTCTTCTTTGAGCGATGGGCTGAACATGCTCGGAAGAATGACCATATGGCAGAAGATGGAACGTTCTCTTCGAACGTAAATTTTGGGCTAAAGATCAGCGAATATTTGGAAATGTTGTTCACCAATACAGGAGTGGATCGTGGTGTAAGTCTACTTCCTACAGACTACATCCCAGCAACGAGGAAAGAGCCCGAACCTGTGAAGACCAGAAATCCTCGAAAGTTGACAGGGAAATCTAATGTGGACAAGAACAAACCCACATCCCCTGAAGAGCCAGATGCAGCCACTACGGCAATTCAAATATTACAGCCGGCTATTCCAATGTCTGCTGAAAAGATTGCTCTACTTCAGACGAATGCTGAGACAAAACATTGCTTCAAGAATCTCGAGGAGATTGAGAAATTGGGCAACTTACGAGCTGACCAAATCAATGAGATCATGACTGCAATGGAAGCCGAACAACCTCTGCTTGTTCTTGGGGCTATGGCTATGGAAATTCCAACGAAGAAGAGATCTAGCATGACCTCTCCTGCAAAGAAAGCAAAGAAGAAGACAAGGAGAAAGCTGATTCTAACTTCAGAGCAGGAAGAATTAGAGAATGCAGAAGCAGAGAAGAAGGCTACTGAAGCCGCCGCAAAGAAGAAAACTGCTGACATCGCAGCAGAAAAGAAGACTACTGAAGTCACAGCAGAGGAAGCTGCTGAAGCTGATCCAGATCACATCCCTTTGTCATCCAGATGCCTGAAAGAGCGGATTTAGGGAGTGAAAGCAACAAAGAGAAAGCGAGATGCTCAAAGAAGAGAGCAAGAAAAGAGGCAATATCAGAAATTCATTGCTGAGATGACGTTTGAAGGAAGAGATAAAGAATTCAAACGGATCAAGACAGCTGCTGAAGAATACAATGCTCAGAAGAAAGCCGCTCAACTACTAGAAGGGGCATTTATGGAAGGAAATGCCGCCAAGATAGGGAAAGGCATCAAAGATGGAAGGATCACTGTTTCAATTCCCTCCGTTGACAAAGAAGGAGCAATCATATCTGAGCAAAATGCTATGATAGACAAAGAGCTTGTTGAAGCACTCAGGCCGGGAGATTTGATAGGGTGGAATCGATTGTGGACTTCAAAAGCAATTCCGATGAAGAACATTTTATCCGAGAGTCATTCAGCCGACTTCCGGGGAATCCGGACGAAGGTCCTTCTGGAGTCGAGAGAGAATCAGATGACAAGGAAGAAGATGGTGCTGGAGATGAATCTGCTGAGCAGACTAGACACATGGAGGAGCACTCATTTGCTGAGCACGAAGTCCGCTCTCCATAGATTGCTATTGAGGAATCGTCTGCTAGGAATGAGGAAGCAGATCCTGATGAAGGTCCTCACGCAGAAGTTCCTTTCGATGCTGAAATAGGTAACCGTGAGAGTTTCTCTCCTACCTGCATCTCTGAATCCGATTCTGATGAAGAAGTCAAAAATATCTATGACGCAAAAGAATTGAGGAAGATCTCCACAACAGACATCAATCAACTTCGTATACCATTCAACGGACCTCCTGGTCCTTCATTCCAGTTAGGAAGATTTTCTCAGTGGTGTACTGAGACATCATCTGAGGATCAGATAAACTCTAACTTTGAAACTTTTGGTAAAGAAATTGAGGAGTTTGTGGATTTGATGGTAGAGAAGGAAATCAAGGATGTATTCGCTGGAGAACTGGAAGAAGGAGTTGAAGGAGATAGACTAAAACAAGAGCTCCAGAGATGGAAGAAATATGATTACATTTCGAGAGAGCTTTGCTAAGAAGAACGAGAATTGCTGATGGCATGGAAAGGTCTAAGCTTCTGGAGATGCGAGGAGCAATGGGCAAATAATTGGATGGATCAATCCCCCTGTTCCAAACAGTATAGTGATAAGGCTGTTATAGCCAGGATCCAGGCAATTAAAGCTCATCGGCTGACATCCTCTTCACATTCCTTACCGAAATCTACATTTGCCCCGGATGGGTTGGCTGACACGCACATTCAATTATCTAAGCGTCAAGCCCGAGCGGCTGCTGAATACAAGAAACGCCAAGCTGACCTTGTGAAGTTCGAAGAAACAAAGTTACAAGCTAGGCTAGCAGCGATTCGTGAGACAGAAGAGTGCAATGCTCAAAGGCTTGAGATTGTAGCATACCGGGACAGAGAGGAGGTTTTGCGAGCTTATCTGCTAGCACATTCTCTAGAAGAAACATGGAAGCTAGAGGAAGCTGCCATTACCGCTGCTGAAGCAGAATATTTAAAGGAGATCGAGGATGGAATCTATCTGATAGCTACTGCCAATAGAGCTGACACTGCTGATATGGCAAGCGCAGACGTAGCCATGGAAGAAATCTCCACTACCAAGAGTCAAGCAATCATCGTTCCCACCACTTCATCCTTCTTTGCCACTCCGGTCAGCTCTCTCCAATTTCCAACATATCTGAACGAAGTAGTTCAAATGGCCGTTCAAAGTGCTGTATCCACCATATCTGAGAGAATGGTAATAGAAGCCACGGACATACAAAGAGAAATTGCGGTAGTCAAATCCAATGTTGATACCGTAACGGCCAGGGTGAATTCAGTCGAGTCCAATGTTTCCTCTGTTAAGGCTACTGTACAGGAAGTAAAGGCAGACGTAGCAGAGCATAAGCAGCATGTAGAGAATAAAGTGAATTCCTTTTCCTCCAGATTTTTGGATGCAATCAAAGAGGGAGAAGCAAGGAGGATTGCTGAGGCTGCTGAGAGGAAGAAAGCAAAAGAAGCTAGAGCTGCTGCCAAAGAAGAGAAGAGGAAAGCTCTTGAGGAGCTAAAGCAGAAGGAAATAGAGCTGAAAATCAAAATGCTCGAAGAGGAAAATGAGAGATTAGCTAAGGATCTTGAGCTAGAAGCCGCTGAACGTGCTGCTGCTAAGGAGTTTTTGGACTCATTCGTGCAGATGGCATCAAGCAAATTCGATGAATTGGAGAAGCTGAAGAAGCCTGCCCCAGACTCCTGACTGCATCCCGTTCAAGTATTTTGGCCTGTCTCTGTCTATCATTTTCATTGTATCTGTAATGAATTTATCATATGAATGAAAATTGATCAGACTGAGACAACCTCTCATTGTCAATCTCTGATTTTCACTTTGTGCCTTAATTGAAATACACTATTTGTGTATTCAAATGCACGTTAATTTCTGGGTGCTAAAACATTATAGCACAATATTATTTTTTATGTGATTAATCGAGAAATATTTCCCAGCATTTATTGAGGGGGAATGTTTTTTTAATCTGCTAGAACTAAGATGGATAAACTCTGTGTTAGTCTACTAGGTTAGCATAGTTTTGTAAACACAGACATTCTTCCTCTTAGCTTCAGCAAATGATAGTAAGCTTTGATCGCACCAAAAAGGGGGAAATTGTTGGGAAATTATTCCTAAAATCTCCCTTAGGATTTATTTGTAAAAAGGTTTTGTTGAATCAAACCTTAGCACTTGGTCGATCATTTGCTGAATTCTAGATAGACTAGCATACCGTGTAATGTCCTGTATAGGATAAATATTGAGTTGTAATAGATTAGTCTGCTAGAAGATTTCCTAGCAGATATTGAAGGACGGCGTTTGCTAGAAGGCATATGCTAGCAGAATGCTAAGGCTTTAGCATTTGCTAACATTCAGCAAACCTTGAAAGATGCTAGCAGAACAGACGTCAAAGGATCGAGTGTCAGCGGAAGCTTTCAGCAGCCAACTACTCAATAGCACTCACTAAGGGATATTAGCAGAGCAAAGAATATCAAAAGCTGAAGCCACACTGCAGTTCTGACAAAAGTACACACAAAGGACGAGACTTTCCCGAAGTAGTTCGGAAAGTACAGATCAACGCCAAAAGCTACTGATCAAGTCAAATCACTTTCGGACAAAGGAGCCGTTGTGTCTAACAGATATGGAGATTCAAGATTTGAATCTCCATCTATAAAAGGCAGGTCCAAAAGTGAGAATCAACTACTGCTTCAATCACAACCGACATTCGCAAACATTCTAAGTGTGAGATTCCTTTGACAAAGCGAACAAAGTGAAAAGTAGTCAGTTGAGAGCCCGTGATAAAGAGTTTTCAAAGCTCTCAACAACCAGAAGTGTCGTTCATTGATTTACTGACACTCCATTGAAGAGATTCTTGATTGCACTCAAGATTCTTCAATCATTGGGATACCTTTCTTTTCAGAAAGAATCCAACAGTCGAACACCTGAAAAGGTCTAGACTAAGAAAAGTCAGGAAGTGACTATAAAACTTCCAAAGTAGGAAAGGCATGTCTTTCGAAGGTGTGCCCTTGACTCAACCGAACCTACACCTGAGGAGTTCAGATTATCGGAGGATAGGTGTCAGGTAGCCAGGCCGAAAGCTCACTGCCTACTTAACGGAAAAGGCGATTCCTTGTAATCTGTATACTTACTTAGTGAATTCTTAGCGTTTCGGCTAAGGAGTGGACGTAGATCTATTTGGATCGAACCACTATAAACACTGTGTCCTTTTACTGTTTCATTGCTCACACGATTTTAAACCTAGTAATCATATTGCTAGTGTATAAATGTAAAGAAACTTTAATCTATCTCTGAGTTTAACTAACCTAAGTGTAAGTGACGATTAATTATTCCGCTCCATTTCGTGCTTCTGTCTAAGTACGACGACTCTGATATTTAAGGACCAACACCCTTCAACATGAGCGGGCAAGAAAGGTCTGCGGGAACTGGCTTCTTTCTTGTCTGCAGAATGAAGTCAGTAGGCAAAAGTGACTCGCCCCTGTCAAGCTTCGACTTGTGGAAATACATCTCGATGAGCTTGCTTATCTTCAGCCCAAAGTTCACATTCGATGTGAAGATCCCTTCCTTCTTGATCTTCAAGTTTTTCTTAATCCAACCAACTCTCAAAGAAAAACTCTGCCCAGTTGCCTTTAATCCCATTAACCAATGCTATCATTACGGCATATTTCTTCGCAGACAATTCCGAATACAAGCTTGCGTCGCATTTGAACATTTTAATTACAAGTTTGGCTAGGACTCGGTACTCATTCTGAAATTGATTAATCAGAGTGGCTACCTTCCAGGGAATGTCCTTGCTTAAGTCGGGCTTCCTCCACAGATTCCATCGAGCCTTCATCTGTTCTATGTTGTTAACCTTGTAGCTCACGACACGCTGTCCGGAATTGCGAAGACCGAACTTCTTTGCAAGCACCTTATCACTCACCTTGATGATCGTGCCAAAAACAGAGGTCATAAAAGACTTCTGATTCTCCTCTGCGATAACAGCTCTCGCATAAAATTTAGAAACCATGTGAGGGTGAAACCTCAACGGTTCAGTAGACAAATTTCAACGACCTGCTCCTTAGTTAGGGTGACCATCACCCAGATTGGAAGTTGAGAAGCGGCAAGTGGAGTATAAAGGATGCGATCCTTCATAATCTGAGCGGCCCTCCTATGAGAGTTCGTAAGGCCGGACTGCTCCTTCTTTCTTGCAAGTGTAAGTAGCTGAGCATATGGGATCTGATCTTCTACATCTTGTTTCTTAACAATTCCAGTAAATTCAGGCAAATGTCATTCATGAAGGGGTGCAGCAACAACATAAGCTTGGGAATGAGTGGGGGATTCAGTAGATGAATCCGACATATGCGATTGAGCAGGGGATTCAGGGTTTGTAGACATGTTTGAGAGAGACTTGGGAGAATTTTTTAGAGAGGTTTTCTTTTGAGAGAATGAAGCTAGGGATTAAAAGATTCAAAGTTCAGAAGGTTTGCAAATTTGACGAAGTATTGCTTAAATACCTTCTGAGTAATAAATCTGACGGTTGGGGTAGCACCTCTTCAAATCCAATCGATGGTTACGAAGTGCGGAGATGGTTCGTATGGCGTCCCACGCCCCAAAATGCTCGAGTGCTCTTGACGTGTTGGCTCCTGGTTCATCGCCGTTTGTTGCACTCATTAAATGCATCGTGTCACATACACTTAGTGGATTTGAAATTTAAAAAGTTCGCGCTTTGACTTTCTGAGCAAGAGTCGGAGATTGCTGAGAGCTTGGACTCAGCAATCTACTAGCATCCATATATTGACTGCTGATAGCGTGGACTCAGCAATCAATCTCTAGCATCCACTGTACCACTTATTGCTAGCTACTGAATATTATAACATAGCATTTTGATGAACTGCTGAGAGCTTAGACTCAGCATTCGACCTCTAGCAAATGTCTGAACCACTTGTTATAATATTACACTCCTTAGGAACTGTTGAGAGCTTAGACTCAGCATTTCTCTGCACCGAAACACTTGTGGCATATTACATAGTGTAGTTGAAGGGATTCGTGAACTGAATCACGAAGTTCGTTTGCCAAGGATCGTTAATTGGAATATCAAAAATAAATTGCTATGCCTATGAACAATCCTAGCATGCTCCTATATTATTATGCATAAGAAGGTTTATGCGGAATACCTGGATCGATGAACTCTGAAGAACGCGTGCGCGGAGATGCCCTTTGATCCTTCCCACGCACAAAGATTTAATTTCCTAACAGAATGAGGAAATAAATCTATGAAAATAATAAAATTATTTTCAAAAATAAAGAGGAGAGAGAGAAGAAGAAAAATCCTCCAGATTTGATCTTCTGATCTGTATCCCAACTCGATCTGAAAATCCGGTGAAGATTCTCTATCAGATCCCTTGCCCGGTTGAGAAGCAGAATTTCCTCCTCGTTCTCAGATCTTAGTCGATCACCACAGCTCCTAAATTCTGGTTTGCTATGTGCAACTTAAGATCTTGTGGTGTGTTGAGATATGAGGAACTGAGGCCTATTTATAGGAAATTACTGGACTCCTATTGGGCTTGAGTTTCATGGGCCAGACCAGGGACCAAAATGCAAATAGCAAATAAGGCCTATCAATTAATTAATTCCCATATTCAACCCAGAATATAATTAATTAATTAATATTGATTCATTCCACCAGAGAATCAATACTGTCCTACCTATTTGCTACCACGTTTTGAGGTACGGGTTGCATGGGCTCGGTATATCCCCACATTTAAGGTTACAGACATTCGTTAATTAATTTAAGCTCTGACAAGCTATTTAATTAATTAACATCTTATATTCCTGAATCAATCCACTCAAACCTTTTCACTTATGCTTGAACTTAATCAGCCTGCAAGACTTAGCATAACGAACCTTTTGAGATGTTCAGGGAATGTCACCATCCTATACTGGATGTGGTTACCTAGTTCCAGTACCAGACAGTCATACACAAACTGCTATTACCCAAGATACAGATATACAAGGTCAACTAGAGCCTTTCACTGCAACTCAAAGTAATACACAATCTGCATATACTTCTGTACCTTCATTTAGGCTTAGGATCAAGTCAAGCCATAGAGATCTAGATTCTTTTAATGTCAAATAAAAGAATCGATCTCGACTTAGGTCCTTATCAATGTGTGCCCCACACCAGCATACCAAGCCATCCAAGATAAGATGTTTATTACTGCGTATGCTGCAGCCTACACCGACAGTTTATCTTGGAACTGTCTCAGCTGTGATAACTATTTATATCTCGCTAGGTCAAACGATCCATACGATCTTCCGTGATCTTCTACACACCGTATAATCTCCCTATCGACGAGATAAGAGGATAATTGCATTTGCGACACACGTTTGTTAATTCAGACAGAAGATGAACATACAACATTTATGATTCCCAGTATATTAATCAATCGACCTTGTACATAATATACCAATCATAATGCTTTCAGTATATAAATCCATCAATCTCCCACTTATACTCAAAGCATTATACAGGTGCTTTTAAGAGTATAACGCGTCTAAACTAATCTAGCTATTACATCAAACATTCTACGTGGAAAGCTTTGCCCTCAGCCCAAGGTTACGTACATGCATCTCGTAGACCTTCTGAGGCAGAGCCTTTGTGAATGGATCCACTAGATTATTTCTTGTATCAATCTTCTCTACTAGAACATCACCCCTTGCTATGATTGCTCATATAATATGGTACTTCCTTTCAATGTGTTTTGTTGCTCTGTGAGTTCGTGGTTCCTTTGAATTAGCCACTGCTCCCGAATTATCACAGTATATCGTGATTGACTTGGGCAGCTTAGGAATCACGTCCAACTCCAGAAGGAAGTTTCGAAACCATACCGCTTCTTTTGAAGCTTCAGAAGCTGCCACATACTCTGCTTCCATGGTGGAATCCGCAATGCACTTCTGCTTTGCACACCTCCATGATATGGCCCCACCTCCCAATGTAAACGCATAGCCAGAGGTGGACTTCTTTTCGTCTCGGTCTGCAAGGAAATCTGAATCAGTATAACCCACAGGGCACAACTCCTCACACTGGTAGACGAGACAATAGTCTCTAGTCCTTTTCAAGTATTTGAGTATGTGCTTTACCGCTGTCCAATGCGCCTGTCCAGGGTTAGACTGGTATCTCGCTACCATGCCTAGAGCAAAGCAGATATCTGGCCTCGTACATAGCATTGCATACATGAGGCTCCCCACGGCCGATGCATACGACACGTTCCTCATTTCATCTTTCTCCCTTTGTGTCACCGGACATTGATCCTTGGAAAGATATATGCCATGTCTGAAGGGTAACAGACCTTTCTTGGTAGTTTGCATGCTGAAATGGGCAATCATAGTATCCACATATGATCCTTGAGACAAGGTCAGCATCCTTCTATTGCGCTCCCGCAATACTTTTACCCCTAGGATGTATCCTGCCTCCCCAAGGTCCTTCATATGAAACTGCTCGGTAACCACCCCTTTATGCCCGACAATACTTCCACATTGTCGCCAAATAGGAGAATATCATCTACATAAAGTGCAAGGAACACCACGCTTCCGCTAACACATATACGGTACACGCAACTCTCGTTTGAGCATTGTGAAAATCCATAGGATTTAATCACTTCATCAAAACGCAGATTCCATGACCGTGAAGCTTGTTTAAGTCCATACAGCGACTTCCTTAGCTTCCAGAGCAAATGTTCTTCGCCCTTCTGCACATAACCTTCTGGCTGTTGCATATAGATGTCCCTACCTTCTTCAAGGTACCCGTTTAGAAACGCGGTTTTGACATCCATCTGCCAGATTTCTAGGTCCTTATGTGCTGCTATGGCTAGGAGTATACGATTGGACTTAAGCATGGCTACCGGTGAGAAGGTCTCGTCATAGTCTACACCTTCTTTCTGACTATAACCCTTCGCCACCAGCCTTGCTTTGAAAGCTGTAATTTCACCATTCGCTCCTTTCTTTCTTTTGTGTATCATTTGCACCCTATGGCTCGACAGCCATTTGGCAAATCAGTTTTCTGGTATACATCCATAGCCGTAATGGATTCTATTTCAGAATCCATGGCGATCAGCCATTTGGTGGACAACCCTCCCACTGCGACGAGGCATCTGAACCGTGTCAGTAGTTGGCACAGTACGCGTTGGTCCCATACCTTGCATTAGTGGCAGTGTTGGTATAGCCTCACCTGTTGTAGGTGGATTTACCATTACACTCGGCTTTCCTGATGGAATTGCTTCTTCGTCCTCAAGCTCGTGGAGGACAATTTCACTCTTGGATCTGTGGTTTCTTACATATTCGTCCTCCAAGAATCTCGCGTTAGTACTGACAACGACTTTCTGATTCTCAGGACAATAGAAGTAACCACCTTTCGTTTGCCTGGGATATCCTACAAACAACATCAGCTTACACCTACTTTCTAACTTATCAGGTTTCTTTGTCAGCACATATGCCGGACAACCCCAAACCCTTACTCTGTTCAAACTTGGCTTTCGCCCATACCAGAGTTCTAGAGGCATTTTAGGAACTGATTTAGAAGGTACCAGGTTAAGCAAATAGGCCGCTGTCTCCAAGGCATATCCCCAAAACAAAATCGGCAAGCTTGCATAACTCATCATCGACCTGACCATTTCCAAGAGAGTTCTATTTCTTCTCTCCGTTACACCATTTTGCTGAGGGGTTCCTGGTGCAGTCCACTGGGATGTAATCCCATTATCTGACAAGTACTGCAAGAACTCGTTACTGAGGTATTCTCCACAACGATCTGATCGCAGTGTCTTGATAGTCTTACCTAGCTTCTTTTCTACCTCAGTTCTAAACTCTTTGAATTTCTCAAAGCATTCAGACTTATGGCGAAGCAAATAGACATATCCGAATCTTGAGTAATCGTCAATGAATGTGGCGAAATACTCATAACCTCCACGAGCTTGCGTGTACATTGGTCCACATAAGTCAGAGTGGATCAATTCCAACACATTCTCTGCTCGAGACTGACTTGCCTTAAAAGGCCTGGTCGTCATCTTTCCTTCTATACAGGACTCACAGATTTGATGCGGTACCACTTGGAAAGAATCCAAGAGCCCATCGCATGCTAATCTTTTGCCATGACAGATAACACCGTTATTACCAATGATAGAAACTCCACTATCAAAAATAACTGATTATCCATCACAAAATAACTTGATAACTGAAATTAAGTTCCGCCGAAAAACCAGCACATATAAAACATCTCTCAAAATCAGAACATTATTTTCAAAACATAAAGTAAAATCTCCAATGGCTACTGCTGAGACTCGCTCTCCGCTGCCCATTGAGATGGTAATCTCGTCATGCTTCAGCTGCCTTGTCGGCCTGAACCCCTGCAAAGTATAACAAACATCATCAGTAGCTCTAGTATCCACTACCCAAGAATGGGTAGAAACCGATGCTAAACATGTTTCCGTTATAAATGCACATGACGCACCTTGTCCAGTCTTCCTGACTTGACAATCGTTCTTCCAGTGACCAGCCTTGCCACACCTGAAACACTTGTCTCTTTTAGCAGGCACGCCCGGTGTCCTTGACTTTCTACCAGAAGTTGTACCTTTGGATTTCTTCTTAAACATTCCTTTGTGCCTCTTGCCAACCAGCGCAACAGGACGATTGCTAGAAGTAGCCAAAGCAACTTTTTCTGGCTGCATGACTGATTCCGCTGCCATCAAGTCATTGAGTAGCTCGTTAAGAGTGTACTCTTTCTTGTTCATGACAGCATTCAGTCTAAAGTTCTCATAGGACTTTGGCAGAGAGTTGAGAATGATATCGACCTGCGCTTCTGCATCGATACCACCTCCGTGCAGCGTGAGCTCATCCATAAGGTGAGTCATGCCGACCACGTGCTCTCTGACCGAGCTACCTTCTGCCATTTTCTTTCCCACGATTTCCCTCATGAGATTGAATCTGACTGCTCGGTCTGACTCACCATAGGTCGTTGTGAGGTTGTCCATTATGTCACTAGCATTATCATATGAATGATGTTGCTGTGCAAGCACCTTGGACATAGAAGTCATCATATAGCATTTCACTATATTGATTGACTTGAGCCACTTGTTATAGTAGCTCCTTTCCTCATCAGTCGACGCATTAGTGAGATCAGCCGGACGAGGCTTATCGAGGACAAACTTGTGCTCCTCTGCGACAAGGATGTTGGGATTATATACTGAAAGCATATATGATTAAGTGTTTTGTACACTTGCCTTCATATATGTTACCGAAACAATACTCGTTGTCTAATAGAACAAACATACAACGAACCATAATATCCTATTATCTCGCCTATAGTGATGATCATATGGTGTGTAGGAAATCACAGAGGATCATATGAATCGTTTGACCTAGCGAGATATAAACAGTATCACAGCTGAGACGGTCCCTGGATAGGCTGTCGGTCTAAGCTGCGGCACATCGGTTCATAAGTGGGCTTATCCTAGCTACTTGATGTGTCGGTACATAGTTATGTATTGATGGGATCAACAGTGGGATGTGCCATTCTCATTGACATATGAATGAGGCAGATCCCTAACATACTTCCTATGATCTTAAACCTAACTGAAGGATA
>JAPKLW010003269.1:0-12868 GCA_026898455.1 Plectranthus barbatus
GGATATGCATCCTCATTCTTAGCAGACGATTCCTCTATAGAAACCTGTGGGTGGCAGACTTCCTGATCAGCTAATGGGTGGTCCTCCACGTGCTCAATCTGCTCAGCAGAATCATCTCTAGTGCCACTTCCTTCTTCGTCAATTGTTTCTCTTTCAATTCCAGAAGGACCTGTGTCAGAATTCTCCGGAAGTCGTCTGGATGACCCTTGAATGAGAGGTTCTTCATCAGAACTGCTCTCCAAGTCCACAATCGACTTTTCTTCAGTGAACCTGCCTTCTTGAATCGCTTTATCAAGCTCTTCGTCGGACATAGCATCCTGTTCAGTGATTATGGCTCCTTCACTGTTGACTAAGGGAATTGAGACGGTGATCCTTCCATCTTTGATACCTTTCCCTTTCTTGGTGGCATTTCCTTCCATGAACGCTCCTTCAAGTAGTTGAGCTGCCTTCTTCTGAGCTCTGTGTTCTTCAGCAGCTTTCTTGATTCGTTCCAATTCTTTGTCTCTTCCTTCGAATGTCATCTCCGTGATGAACTTCTGATATTGCTTTTTCTCAAGCTCTCTTCTTTGAGCGTCGCACTTTCTTTTTCTTTCTCTCACTCCCTTAATGCGCTCTTCCTTGCTTCTGGATGACAAAGGGATGTGATCTGGATCAAATTCAGCATCTTCTTCTGATGTACTTTCAGAGGGTCTCTGCTCTGTGGATTCAACAGCTTTCGTCTTTGCTGCGGCTTCAGCAGCCTTCCTCTCTGCTTCCGCTTTTTCTAAATCTTCCTGTTCAGAAGTTAGAATCAGCTTTCTCCTGGTCTTCTTCTTGGCTTTCTGTGTAGGAGAGGTAATCTTGGATCTCTTCTTTGTTGGAATTTCCAAAGCTATAGTCCCGATAATAAGTGGAGGCTCTTCGGCTTCCTTCACAGTCATGATCTCATTGATTTGGTCTGCCGGTAAGTTGCCTAACTTCTTAATCTCCTCGAGATTCTTGAAGCAGTGCTCTGTCTCAGCATTCGTCTTTAGTAGAGCAATCTCTTCAGCAGACATTGGAATGGCCGGCTGACGGATTTGAACTGCTGTAGTGGCAGCATCCGGTTCTTCAGGGGATGTGGGCTTGTCCTTGTCCACATTAGACTTTCCTGTCAGCTTTCGGGGATTCTTGGTATTGACAGGTTTGGGCTCTTTCCTTGTCGCTGGAATGTAGTCTGTGGGAAGCAGACTTACGCCACGATCGACTCCTGTATTGGTGAACAACATCTCCAAATACTTGCTGATTTTTAATCCAAAATTTACGTTCGAAGAGAACGTTCCATCTATCGCCATATGGTCATTCTTTCGAGCATGTTCTGCCCACCGCTCAAAGAAGAATTCTGCACAATTGCCTCTGACGTTGTCGGTTAAGGCCATCATCACGACATATTTCTTGGCAGAGAGCTCCGAGTACGAACCAGCGTCACATTGGATCATTTTGATTACTATCTCCGCAAGGAGTTTGTAATCATCCGACAGGGTGTTAATTGGTGTAGCAACCTTAAACGTAATCACCTGCCCTTTCTTATCTTTCAATTCCCCTGGCTTCTTCCACAAATTCCATCGTTTCTCCATTTCAACAATATCATTTATATTGTATTGAGAAATTTTGGGACCATAGTGTCGAAGCCCAAATGTCCTCGAAAGTAAATCAGCATTTACCTCCACAAAATTTCCATATACGCAAGTTTTGAACGATTTCTGATCATCGTTCATAACTGCCCTAGCATAGAATTCCAAAACCTTATGCGGATGAAAACGATCGGGTTCGGCAGAGAGATACCTTATGAGTAGTTCGGAGTTGAGCAGATCCATAATCTATTTCGGAATGTGTTTGATGGCAAGAGGCATGTACAAGATTCTGTCCTTCATGATTTGGGCTAAACGCCTCTGCTCTGTAGAATGGCTTGATAACTCCTTTTTCCGAGCCAAAACCACCAATTTGCTGTACGGAACTGAATCATCGATATCTTCCTTTTTCATTATTCCGGTGAAGCCGGGTGCATGTCGAACATGCAGTGGCGAATGTGTAGGGGGTGGAAAAATGAAGGTGGGTTGTTGGAATGGGGAAGAAGAAATAAGGTTTTCTGGAGGAGTGGGTTCTTGATTTTGAGTGATTGGAGAGTTAGGGTTGGTTGCCATGGTTGGGGATTTTTGAGAGAGTTAGAAGTTTTGGAGAGGGTTTGAAAAGAAGATATGCGAAAGATTTCAGAGAGTTAGGGGTTTGAAGTCCATCTGGTGGAGAGATGAAAGGTTTTTGAAAAGAGATCTACGGTGGAGATTGCTTTCTCTTTAATTTCAATCGACGACTGGGGTTTAAGGTCAAATCGTGCGAGTACGCACGTTCTTCAGAGCTTGAGTGCTGATGAGGTGGCACGATCTGATTTGTCGCCGCCGTCTGGGTGCATTAAATGCACTGCTTTAGAGATTTGAAAATCTCCCGCGTCTGAGTGATAAGGATCAGCATTCGGAAATCTTAGCATTGAGTGAGCAATCTTATCACAGAGAGCTTCTGACGTCGAATAATGGTTAGCACTTCTCCAGAAATTCCACGTAATGCAAAAAAAAATCCTTATATCTCCTAAATATGGAATATAAAATTCATCACTTTCCATCACTGATTCATCTCTGAACATAATTATCCCTGATAAGACCCCTTCTTTAAGAGATTACTGTTTTCTCAGAAAGACTGTTCGTATTCCGA
The DNA here is from genome assembly GCA_026898455.1 of Plectranthus barbatus. Classification (NCBI taxonomy): domain Eukaryota; kingdom Viridiplantae; phylum Streptophyta; class Magnoliopsida; order Lamiales; family Lamiaceae; genus Plectranthus; species Plectranthus barbatus. The sequence continues at coordinate 2,725 of JAPKLW010003269.1, forward strand.
GATAAACAGTAGACTAAAATAGGTCTATAAATAGCAGGTCTTGGCATTCTTCTTCATACACTCTCTGACTTATCTTGACTTCTCTTCTCATTCCCTTAAGAAAGAAAAACTTTCTCAAGAAAAAATATTTACTTCTTCCAGAGATTATGGCACAATCGTACGCTCTATATGTACCAAGAAGTAGAATCTTATGTGATTCAGGTCTTTATGCGGAATATGAAACCGAATACCAGGTGGCAGAGACTACCATGACTAGTCTTCATGCCAGTGGTCTAGGCAAATTCGTGTGCCTTACTCCACATGCGTTTCAGAGGGAGCAACTCCAACACTTCATCTGGTCGAGTGCTACCGATCGAAGCTCCATTTTCTGTATCTTCAAGAACGAGCTAGTAAGGTGGACGGCAGACACCTTTGCTACAGACTTTGGCCTTCCACGGGGTCCGGTTCCTGTCATGGACTATCGCAGAGATGAGATAGCTCCAGAGTGGGCTTCGTGGATGAAATGGAGAAGCTCTCCTGATCTTGATTTTTCTCCAACACCTTCAGCATACGGCTTGCGGACGCCGTACAAAGTCCTCTTCCAAATAGTCTGCGGCATGGTCGTAGGAGAAGATCCTGACGACATGACGTTCTCCCGCGAGACATGGAGGGCTATGATGGTAATTGATGATAGGGCGAAGGTGGACTGGGCGGCCTTCGTCTTTCAGAAGGTGCATCGATGCATCCAGGATTTCCCAAATCTTCCTCTCCCCTATGGGATGCCATTAAGTTGGCTGCTAGAGCAAAAATTTCTAGATCTTGCTCTAGGTCATTCGAACCTTAGAGGGGTAGATTTCTATCCTCACAGGCCATTGCCTCCTTTGTTGTAATTTCCCTTTTCTTCATGTAAATATCTTTTTGCAAGTAAATATATATTGAAATGGTAGTATTTTCATTTCAAATGCTCGTACTCAACTCTTGTGATACTGACAAACTATATAGTTCCAACCATATTCTTGTGCAACGCATCGATAATATTTTTGAAAAAAAATATTAACTCTTAGTAAGATTCAAATCTGTTTGCTTGCTGAGTAGACCTCCGTCTACCACTTTGCTAGCTTTCTAGCAGATGAATTAACGAGCATATCCAATCAATCTGCTGACTGCTCAGCAAAAACCATGCTCCCAGAAGTGTAGCAGACGTGCTATACTTTTAGATTCGAAATCTGACGGTTGGGGTTCTCTTGTCAGATGAGATGGTAAATCGATGATCTTTGAATGCGCACGTCTTGCGTCATATTTTCCTTTCTCCGAGAAACACTCGAGTGATCTGATGCGGCACTTTCTAACTTGATATAGCCGTCTGTACGCATTAAATCCGCTTTAACTGGTCTAATCAGATTGACTTTCATTGATATCATCTCCCCTCCTAATATCATCTCCCCTCCTCGAATATGATGTGGCAAAGGAAGGATTTGACTCAGCATATTCTATCCAGCAAATGCTCTCCTCTCCTTAATATATATTATCTTCTTGCGGATTGCATTGGCACATCAAGGATCGGCTAGGATTTAGGAGATCACAAGTAATGATGGTCTCCTCGAGCCAAATGCTGATCTGATTACCAAGTGTCACTGCTGAATCGATTATATTTTCCATGCATTCATGACGTTCTCTCTTCTTGTGACGATACAGATTTCAAAATATGAATCATCACGATCGTTCAAAGATTTCCACGTAATCATAAATACCCAGAGGTTTTCTCATCTATAAAAGGGCTTCTTATGATTCTATTTTTGATATCACAACTCCTCTTTCTTCTGAAGTTAAAAGAAATCCTTCGAGATCAATGGAATCACCAAGTAATATTCTTGACATTTCCCGAAACCAAATCCTTGATGAGGTAGCCCTCCAAGCCTACTATCATGACCATCCCGCCGTGGCCAACATGGTCATGGCGAAGATTGCTCAGATGGGGCTCAAGCAGTTTGTGACATTCGCTCCTAAGCATTATCATGGAGATCTCCTTCGGGAGTTTCTTAAGGAATGCGTGGCGGAGAAGGAGGCGATATATGGATACTTCCAAGGGAAGTTGATATGTTGGTCACGTGAGACTTTCTCTCGTGACTTTGGACTTCCACGAGGTCCAGTATCGGTGATGGCGTATAAGTCCATGGAACCGGCTCCAGAATGGACTGCGTGGCAAAAGTGGCACCACTCTCCATGGTTCAGGTTCTCTCCGACTTCTGCAGCAATGGGTCTCAAATGCGAATATAGTGAATTATTTCACGTTGCTAGCCACATGTTGCTGGGTGAGGATCCGAACAGTTTCTGCCTTTCGAAGGAGATCTGGCAGGTTATGCTCGCTTTGGACGAGGAACTGGTCGAGGCTGATTGGGCAGACCTCATTTTCGAAGGCGTTCGTGATTGCGTCCATGCATATCCAGCTGTTCCTTTGCTTAATGGTATGCAGCTTAGCTGGTTGTTGGAGCAGTCCTTCCCGGAACTAGCAGAGGGGCCGTCTAGCCTCCGTGGTTCCGACTTCTATCCTTCCATCACTTCCGAGTAGGAATGTTTCTCTGGTAGATTAGAATTTCCTCCCCTTGTTGTTTTTTTTTAATGTTGTAAGGGGATGTTACGCTTTTGCCAAATATCAATGAAATGCAGTCAACTTTTCTTTTTGAAACAGAAGCAAATTGATAGTTCATAGCAATCCATATGCATTTGAACTTCCATTCGTCATAACCACAAAATATCAGCTGCTACCACGTATTGTATTTGCTGAACATGTAAGGAAATCTGCTCAGCAACCTCTTCCCTTCAAATATGCTAGCAGCAACAATGAAAATTGCTATATTCTAGCAGACAACTTTATTAGCAACCAAATCCAACACTCAGAAAAATATACTTGGTATCTTCACGAAATCCAGAAAGAATAAGAATAGCATCTCATTCATCCATAGCATTATCCAACTCCATAAGACCCAACTTAATGCACAACTCCTTGAATCTGGATTCAGCTAGAGGCTTTGTAAATATGTCTGCTATCTGATCTTCAGTGCATATGTACCGAACATCAATATCCTTCTTCTCCTGGTGATCACGAATAAAGTGATGACGGATATCGATGTGCTTGGTTCTTGAATGATGGACTGGATTCTTGGTAATGAACATAGCACTATTGTTGTCGCAATATATTGGCACACATTCAGGAGAGATCCCATAGTCTTGCAATTGTTGCCTTATCCATAAAATTTGCGAACAATAGCTAGCAGCGGCTACATACTCTGCTTCAGTAGTAGATGTAGCAACAGAGTGCTGCTTTTTGCTAAACCAACTAATTAGCTTGTGTCCTAAAAATTGACATGTACCTCTCGTACTTTTCCTGTCAATTTTGCATCCTCCAAAATCTGAGTCCGAATATCCACTTAGAGCAAGACTGTCTGCTCTAGGATACCAAATTCCTAGACCCTCTGTGCACTTCAAATATCGCACAATGCATTTAGCAGTATCTAAGTGAGTCTTCTTTGGATTTGCTTGATATCTAGCACATAATCCAACGGCGAAGGATATATCTGGTCTGCTAGCGGTGAGATACAACAGTGAACCAATAATGCCTCTGTAGAGAGTTGGATTCACAGCATCTCCTTCCTTCTCGAGCGCAGCAATACATGTTGTGCAAATTGGAATCCTTAGACTCTTTGTCTTCTCAGGGCAATACTTCGCTATGAGATCGCGAGTATACTTCTTTTGATGAATAAAGATTCCTTCTTCAGATTGCTGAACTTGTAATCCAAGGAAATAAGACATCTTTCCCATCATGCTCATTTGAAAATTACTAGTCATGAGGTCGGAGAATCTATCACATAGGTCTTGATTCTTTGATCCGAAAATTATGTCGTCTACATAAATTTGGACTAGTAGGATACTATCTCCATCTTTGATCCGAAAAAGAGTTTGATCAATCCTGCCTTTTTCAAATCCGTTGATCAGCAGGAACTTAGACTAAGTTCCATACCAGGCTCTTGGTGCTTGCTTTAATCCATACAGAGCTTTCTTAAGTCTGTAGACTTGATTACCCTGTTCGAAACCCGGTGGTTGCTCAACGTAAACTTCTTCTTTGAGCTCACCATTTAGGAACACGCTCTTCACGTCCATTTGCATTACATCGAACTCGTGGTAAGCAGCATACGCGAGAAATAGGTGAATTGCCTCCAGCCTTGCTACTGGAGCAAACGTCTCATCATAGTCTATTCCCTCGCATTGTCTATAGCCCTTAGCTACAAGACGAGCCTTGTTCCTGACTACTAGACCGGATTCATCTTTCTTGTTCTTGAACACCCACTTAGTGCCTATAACACTTTGGTGCTCTGGCCTATCTACTAGTTCCCACACCTTATTCCGCGTGAATTCTGCAAGCTCCTCTTGCATAGCATTCACCCAATCTGGATCTAGCAGAGCCTCTTCGACTTTCTTGGGTTCTTCACTGGAAATGTAGCATGCCAACATAGCATTGCCATTTCCTTGTCTGGTTAAGATAGAATCATTTATGTTTCCAAGAACACCGTCTAGGGGATGAGCACGAAGCCACGTAGGCCTGATACGTGCTGGAGTTTCAGCAACTGGTACTCCTCCTTGATCGTTATCAGCATGAGCATTTTCCTCTTCATTTTCCTGGTGCTCAGCAACTGGAACGTCAGCAACTCCACCTTCTGCATCTGCTACAGGATCTTCAAAGACAGGAACTTCATTGTCAGGTACAGTATCAGCTGGGATTTCAACAACAGGTTCTTCCGCGATTGGAATCTCAGCAACTCCTTTGCTAAGATCTTCAGCAGATTCCACGTCATCTTGGTCATCAAGAACTCCCGCAACATCCAAATTGTCATTTAGATGTACTGTAGAGGTGGCCTCAGCATGATCATTAGCATCACCGGCCTGGTTAGCAGTCTAGTCACCTGCTGAGTGCGTCAATGTTGGATCAGCATCATTCACAGACCTAGTCGGATCAATATTCATATTTTCGAAAGAATTCAGTAAAGATTGATCATTGACATCATCGGTCTCATGATTGCTATCCTCTTTACCTTTGGTTACCCTGCGCACTAAAGTGGACTCATCACAAATAACATTGGATGTTATTTCCACAAGTTGAGTTGTCTTATTTAACACTCGATAGCCTTTATGAGAAGGATGTCCATATCCTAGGAAAACGCCCTCATCAGATTTTGGCGAAAAAGTGTTAAGTTTAGACTTCCCATTGTTACGGATATAACATGTTGAACCGAAAGCACGAAAGTGTTTGATAGAAGGCTTACAACCATTGTACACTTCATAAGGCGTCTTGTTAAATCTGCCGTTAATTGCGCTCCTATTTTGAGTGTAACAAGCAGTCATAACCGCTTCTCCCCAATACTTTCCACTGAGTCCCGAATCAGCAAGCATAGTCCGCACTGCTTCCTTCAAGGTCCTGTTTCTTCGTTCTGCTAGCCCATTCTGCTGGGGGGTCCTAGTAGTGGACTTCTCATGATGAATGCCAGCTTCCGCGCAAAAGTCCATTAGAATCCCATTACAGAATTCAGTCCCATTATCTGATCTAATTCTTTTCACCGTAACTTCCTTGTTATTCTGCTCTTTAAGAATCAGCTCAGGCAGAAGGATCTTGACTTCATCCTTGGTCTTTAGAAGTCGAACCCAAGTGTACCTGGAAAAATCGTCAACAACCACAAGTGTATATATTTTCTTGTTTACAGTGGGTGGTTGGACTGGTCCAAATAGGTCCATGTGTAAGAGTTCAAGAATTCTCCCTGAAGTAGCCTTCTCTGGGTTGGATTTAAACGAGGCTTTGGTCTGCTTTCCTTGTTGGCATGCCTTACACACGCCTTCTTTTCTGAATGTCTCAGCTGGCAGACCTACAACAAGTTCATTCTTGGCCAGGTGGTTAATAGTTTTGAATTTTAGATGATTTAACCTCTTGTGCCAGAGCCATGTTGTTTCCTCTTTGTTCAGGGTTAGGAAGCAAGAGTGTTGCTGACCACTTTCCCAGTCAACAACATATAGGCCACCCTTTCGGATGCCTCGAAGTTTCACTTCCCCTGTAACATTGTCAGCAATAGTACAACCTGTATTGACAAATGAGACAGTATATCCATTCTCACAAAGTTGGCTAATACTTAGCAGATTGTGTTTGAGGTTGGAGACGAGAGCTACGTTAACTATTCTCAATCCATTGCTCTCTATGCATCCCCTTCCAACAACTTTGCCTTCACTGTTATCTCCAAACTTGACTTTAGATCCATAAAGAAATTTCTGCAAGTCTGAGAACAGCTCCTCATTTCCTGTCATGTGCGCTGAGCATCCGCTATCAAGGATCCACTCGTTTGATATACTTGAAGTAGTTTGAGCTTTTGGACCTTGTTCCTGCAACACAAATAATTAAGTTGATTTAGGTACCCATTTAGCGTCGGGTCCTGCAGGATTAGCGATGATCATAGTTCCTTTCGGAACCCACATTTTAGTGACTTTCAAGATTTTCTTCCTGATTTCACTATTTACCATTGCTTCAACCATTGGCTTAACATATTTGACATGTTTATATCGTGGTGTGGTAGTGTGTTTGACCTTCCTTGCCCTTGGAAATACAAATGGATTGGGCTCAGGTCTTACATAGGTGTTCCTCCTATGCAGCGTGTTCTCCTAAAATATTGGCTTTTCAGCATTGTAATGATATTGCTTTCTGTGGTGAAAGGTAGGTTTAGCTGTCCTTGCATTTGGAACATAACACTCAGCATACCTTAGTCTTGCTGAATATGGTTTAGTATATGCTCTTAGATTTCGCTGAGGTCCAGCTGACACATACTTAGTATTCGTTCTATTGTTCCTCTGCTGAGGTTTAGCAGATTCATGCATTCCATACAATCTTGGATTCCTCTGCTGAGGTCCATGAGTTATATGTTTAGCAGATTCTAACTTAGGCCTCTGCTGAGGTCTAGCAGATGAATACTTAGCAGTTTCTGCGGGAGACCTCTGCTGAGATCCTGCGGGCGTATTCTGTGAACGCTCATTCTTTTGCTTAGCAATTGGCTTAGCATTAGATGATTCAGCAACGACAATTCCTTTCTCTTTTTCAGCATTTATCATTCCAACATAAACGAATATAATTAGTTTCTCCTTAGAAGTAGTTGCTCTATCCGAATATCCAAGGCCTAAACCAGAGCGATCATTGTGATTTCTCTGTTGGCTTACAATGGCATTGAGTACTGCCTTGCTGGATGTATAATTGCAAATGCATCTTTCTTGGGGTTTGTTTTTCAAAGTAAGGTTCTCCTTTTCAAGATTATGAAAATTTGTCAACAATTCGGAGAAGTTTGCCTTAAGCTTTGAAAAATCCTCACTTTAATACCTTAGTCTTTCGACTTCCTCGGTCAAATCTGTAATTTTGAGTTTTAGCGAGGCGTTCTCCCCAATGATTTCATTTTTGATCTCATACATTTTTTAGAATTCTACACTTAGTTTCGTGAGATAGTCTTTCTCAGAATTTAAGGTGAATTCCTCTGACTCATCTATAGTTGCAAAACTAGGAATGCTTACTGAAAGTACCTCGTTGTCATCGACTGCTAGAGCCGTTTCAGCATTCTGTTCCGCGTCTGCATCAGAAAACTGGTCATCCACAAAGTTTGCCATCAGAACTAGCATAGCCTCCTCATCGTCTTCCTCAGAAGAGAGATAGTATTCCTCATCATTTTCAGGAATATCCTGAGCTTCTGTTCTTGTCAAGAGCGCCCTTTTGACTGCTTTAACAGCACGTCTTTCAAACCTTTGATTTAAACGCTCTCTCTCTTCTTTGCTTACTTTCGGACAATCATGCTTCAAGTGGTCAGGAGAGCCACACTCAAAGCAAGTCCTAATCTTTCGCTCTGCTGAGCGGGCATATGAGGATGACGGCTGAGTTTCCTTGGTTTCCTTCTCGGTCTTAGCCTCCATCAGCAACTTCTAAAGCTTTTTCATTTGCTCTTCCAGCTCGCTGATCTTTAGATCGATAGGCTGGGAACTTGAGGTTGTAGGAACCTCCTTTGTTGGTGTTGCTGGAGCAGACCTTTCTTGATTATGGTAGGGCTTCTTCAACTTAAACTTGTTGAAATCTTTCGTAGCAAAATATGCTATATCCTCAGAGCCAGCAGCGGATGTAGATGACGCTTGTGATATAGCTGCTTCATTCTTTTTCGACTGTTGTATTATAAATTCATATGTTTTGAGTTGAGCGAATACCTCGGATGTAGTCATGTTGTTGAGGTCTTTTTCACTCAGACTAGTCATTTTGACAAACCAGTCATCTCTAGGATACAGCTTGGAAATGATCTTGTGGTTCATTTCTCCATTATCATATTTCTTTCCAAGATTGCTGAGTTCCCCAATAATAGTGTTGAAGCGCTCCTCCATAGCTTGTATGGATTCTCCTGCAAACATGGAGAATGATTCGTATTTATCTACAGCTACCTGTAGTTTAATGCGTTTCATTTGGTCTGTCTCCTGAGAGGATTTGCACACATAATCCCATATTTCCTTAGCAGTGTCAAGCTCAAGCGCTTTGTCTTTCATCAGCTTTGGTAGGGAATCAAGGATCAATTTCTTTGCCACGTGCTCTAGTTGAGCTCTCTTCTTATCCTCACTTGTGTAAACTCAAAAGGTTTTGGAACCATATCAGGTCTTGGGGGTCTTGGAGCCCTTGGTTCTCCTTCAGCAGCATCTTCAGCAGGATCATGTCCTATAAAAGTGTTAGCTTTCATGATTTTAATAGGACCTCTTACCAGTACATCCGCCATCTCAGGATGTATACTCTGAAGCTGTATGAGAGCAAGTTTCTTCCATGATGTAAAGTTTTCTCTGTCGTACTTTCCAAGTGAATGGTTCAACATTCTTTTTGTTCCTTGAGTAGTTTCCTGAGCTAGATAGATAAAATAAGGATAAAAGTGCAAGGAAAAGATAGATCAGGTCTCAAAGCGACTCAGAAGCAGTCGGTTTTTCAACCTCCTGCTCTGATACCACTTGTTGGTCCTTAACTATCAGAGTCGTCGTGCTTAAGTATAGACACGAAATGCAACGGAATGATTAAACGTCTCTTACACTTATCTTTGTTTAAGCAGTATTTAAGCTCAAGATATATTATATGATTCTTTTCAGATATACGCTAGCAACTCTATTGCTAGGTTTTAAATCAGTTTTGAATAGTTAATAAAAACACTAAATGAACACAGTATTTTATAGTGGTTCGATCAAATAGATCTACGTCCACTCCTTAGCCGAAACGCTAAGATTTCCACTAGAAAAGTATACGAAAATACAAGGATTCGCCAAACACTTGTAGTAGGCGGCGAACTTTCGGACCGGCCACAACAAAGCTATCCTCCGATGATTCGTACTTTTCCAAACACAGCTACGTCCAAGTCGAGGGCGGAACCTTTGTGTAACTTGTCCTTCGCTGTCAGTGAAGTTTTTATAGTTTCCCTCGAAACTGTTCAGGAATGCGGCTAAAAGCCCGTCGGAGTCAATCCTTTTCAGAAATGACTGTTGGATCTTCCTAGGATGGAAGTTATCCCAATGATTGAAGATTCTCAACCGAAGTTAAGGAATCTCTTAAAGAGAAGTGTCAGATATTCAATGAAAGACACTACTCAGTTGTTGAGAGCTTTGAATACTTCTTTTATCACGAGCTCTCAACTGACTACTTTTTGCTTGTCCACTTTTTCAAAGGAATCTCACACTTGACTGTTTTTGAATGTCGGTTGATTGAAGCAGTAGTAGTAGTCGATTCTCACTTTTGGACCTGCCTTTTATAGATGGAGATTCAAATCTTGAATCTCCATGTCCATTACACACAACGGCTCCTTTGTCCGAAAGTGGTTTGACTTGATCAGACGCTTTTGGCGTTGATCTGTACTTTCCGAACTACTTCGGGAAAGTCTCGTCCTTTGTGTGTGCTTTTGTCAGAACGGCAGAATGGCTTGAGCCTTTGACACTCTAGCTCTGCTAATGTTCCCTAGCGATCTGCTATCGTATCTTGATCTGCTGAACGCTTCCGTTGACAATCGATCCTTTGACGTCTGTTCTGCTAGCATCTTTCTGATGGGTTTTGTATATTGAAAGCATTTATTACAATGAGTATACA
>JAPKLW010003269.1:24149-46063 GCA_026898455.1 Plectranthus barbatus
AACAAAGCTATCCTCCGATGATTCGTACTTTTCCAAACACAGCTACGTCCAAGTCGAGGGCGGAACCTTTGTGTAACTTGTCCTTCGCTGTCAGTGAAGTTTTTATAGTTTCCCTCGAAACTGTTCAGGAATGCGGCTAAAAGCCCGTCGGAGTCAATCCTTTTCAGAAATGACTGTTGGATCTTCCTAGGATGGAAGTTATTCCAATGATTGAAGATTCTCAACCGAAGTTAAGGAATCTCTTAAAGAGAAGTGTCAGATATTCAATGTAAGACACTACTCGGTTGTTGAGAGCTTTGAATACTTCTTTTATCACGAGCTCTTAACTGACTACTTTTTGCTTGTTCACTTTTTCAAAGGAATCTCACACTTGACTGTTTTCGAATGTCGGTTGATTGAAGCAGTAGTAGTAGTCGATTCTCACTTTTGGACCTGCCTTTTATAGATGGAGATTCAAATCTTGAATCTCTATGTCCGTTAGACACAACGGCTCCTTTGTCCGAAAGTGGTTTGACTTGATCAAACGCTTTTGGCGTTGATCTGTACTTTCCAAACTACTTCGGGAAAGTCTCGTCCTTTGTGTGTGCTTTTGTCAGAACGGCAGTATGGCTTCAGCCTTTGACACTCTTGCTCTGCTAATGTTCCTTAGCGATCTGCTATCGTGTCTTGATCTGCTGAACGCTTCCGTTGACAATCGATCCTTTGACGTCTGTTCTGCTAGCATCTTTCTGGGTTTGCTGAATGTTAGCAACTGCTAAAGCCTTAGCATTCTGCTACCGTATGTGTTCTAGCAAACGCCGTCCTTCAATATCTGCTAGGAAATCTTCTAGCAGACTAATCTATTACAACTCAATTTATAACCTATACAGGACTTTACAAGATATGCTAGACTATCTAGAATTCAGCAAATGATCGACCAAGTGCTAAGGTTTGATCCAACAAAACCTTTTTATAAATAAATCCTAAGGGAGATTTTAGGAATAATTTCCCAACAATACAGATTCTAGGGAAGAATTCTTATTATGGATAACATGTAGGAATCAATTAATTTAACAGGTGGAATACTGCAACAATGCTATATTTCCTTGTTTGGCAAATATAACCTAGATTACTAATTAGTGACTATCTCCGCTCGGTCTCAAAGTACACCAAATTAGTCAATCTGGTTATATTTTCAGTTCTATTCCTTCAGTCTAGTACATTTGTTTGGATAGTGTAGATTGTATCATGCATTCCTATTCCCACTATCAATATTCACCTCTCGGTCCTTCTATCAATAGCTAGACATCTAAATTAATCGTCACCTCTCGGTCCTTGAATTAAATTAGAATTATAAAATAAACACAGGAATCATGAACCTAATTAATTAATCCTAACATGTATCCATAATAATATCAACCCCTAGAACCTGCTAGGGTTTCTAGCCACTCATCGCAGATAGAAATCCAAAAGAAAACATATTAAATTGCATAAACATAAAGAACTTACAAGAAAAATAAAAGGGTTTCATGTTTCCCAAGTCTCCAAACTCTAAAAACTGAAAAATATGATTGCATCCCCAAAAAAGTCGAATTTAATTTGGTATTTATAGGGGTGGATGTGTATCCTATCAAATCTAGGGCTAAACATATGAATAAATCCGATTTTCATCGAATTTCCGCTCCAGCAGACAAACTCGCGTCGATCGTAGCTGATTGGCGTCGATCGACGTGGTCTCTCGCCCCTTCTGTGTGATCTCACGGTTTTGGCCATAACTTCCTCTCCCGAACTCCGATTGACCCGATTCCAGTTGCGTTGGAGAGCTAACTCAAAGCATCATCCATTGCCATGATCCAATAGCCCAAATTCCTCTTGTGGAAGAACTCTTCACTGCTACTCTTACACGTCACTACTTTCGGAACGACTTTCAAGTGAATTTAGGCCTAAAACCTGCAAAAACACTAAGATGCGCGTAATACCACCTAATACAGACTCATGCATAGAATATATATAAACTTAATAAAACTACATAAAATAGTAGAAAATAATATAGATAAGCGAGTAAATTAATGAGCTTATCAATGGCGATCATCCATTTGTCTGCATCCTTATTAGATACTGCCTCGTCATATGTCCACGGATCGGTATTATCCAGTTCGTTTTCCGGGATCAAGTCAGAAGACTCTCCCATGAACATGTACCTTTCGGGTTAGTAGATAACCCTCCCACTGCGACGAGGCATCTGAACTGTGTCAGTAGTTGGCACAGTACGCGTTGGTCCCATACCTTGCATTAGTGGCAGTGTTGGTATAGCCTCACCTGTTGTAGGTGTACCATTACACTGGGCTTTCTTGATGGAATTGCTTTCTTGTCCTCAAGCTCGTGGAGGACAATTTCACTCTTGGATCTGTGGTTTCTTACATATTCGTCCTCCAAGAATCTCGCATTGGTACTGACAACGACTTTCTGATTCTCAGGACAATAGAAGTAACCACCCTTCGTTTGCCTGGGATATCCTACAAACAGCATCAACTTACACCTACTTTCTAACTTATCAGGTTCCTTTGTCAGCACATATGCTGGACAACCCCAAACCCTCACTCTGTTCAAACTTGGCTTTCGCCCATACCAGAGTTCCAGAGGTGTTTTAGGAACTGATTTAGAAGGTACCAGGTTAAGCAAATAGGCTGTTGTCTCTAAGGCATATCCCCAAAACAAAATCGGCAAGCTTGCATAACTCATCATCGACCTGACCATTTCCAAGAGAGTTCTATTTCTTCTTTCCGCTACACCATTTTGTTGAGGGGTTCCTGGTGCAGTCCACTGGGATGTAATCCCGTTATCTGACAAGTACTGCAAGAACTCGTTACTGAGGTATTCTCCACCACGATCTGATCGTAGTGTCTTGATAGTCTTACCTAGCTTCTTTTCTACCTCAGTCCTAAACTCTTTGAATTTCTCAAAGCATTCAGACTTATGGCGAAGCAAATAGACATATCCGAATCTTGAGTAATCGTCAATGAATGTGGCGAAGTACTCATAACCTCCACGAGCTTGCGTGGACATTGATCCACATAAGTCAGAGTAGATCAATTCCAACACATTCTCTGCTCGAGACTGACTTACCTTAAAAGGCCTGGTCGTCATCTTTCCTTCTATACATGACTCACAGATTTGATGCGGTACCACTTGGAAAGAATCCAAGAGCCCATCGCATGCTAATCTTTTAATCCTCTTTAGATTGATGTGACCTAGTCTCAAGTGCCAGAGATATGTTTGATCCTCATTGGAAGAAAACTTTCTCTTTAAATGATTATTATTATTGGATGAGTTTGCAACATTCACAGAAGATTTATGTATACAATCTATGATGTAGAGAGAGTCAATCAGTTTGCCATGACAGATAACACCGTTATTACCAATGATAGAAACTCCACTATCAAAAATAACTGAATATCCATCACAAAATAACTTGGAAACTGAAATTAAGTTCCGCCGAAAAATCGGCACATATAAAACATCTCTCAAAATCAAAACATTATTTTCAAAGCATAAAGTAAAATCTCCAATGGCTACTGCTGAGACTCACTCTCAGCTGCCCATTGAGATGATAATGTCGTCATGCTTCAGCTGCCTTGTCGGCCTGAACCCCTGCAAAGTATAACAAACATGGTCAGTAGCTCCAGTATCCACTACCCAAGAATGGGTAGAAACCGATGCTAAACATGTTTCCATTATAAATGCACATGACGCACCTTGTCCAGTCTTCCTGACTTGACAATCTTTCTTCCAGTGACCAGCCTTGCCACACCTGAAACACTTGTCCCTTTTTGCAGGCACGCCCGGTGTCCTTTTTTACTTTCTACCAGAAGTTGTACCTTTGGCTTTCTTCTTAAACATTCATTTGCTCCTCTTGCCAACCAGCGCAACAGGACGATTGCTAGAAGTAGCCAAAGCAACTTTTTCTGGCTGCATAACTAATTCCGCTGCCATCAAGTCATTGAGTAGCTCGTTAAGAGTGTACTCTTTCTTGTTCATGACAGCATTCAGTCTAAAGTTCTCATAGGACTTTGGCAGAGAGTTGAGGATGATATCAACCTGCGCTTCCGCATCAATACCACCTCCGTGCAGCGTGAGCTCATCCATGAGGTGAGTCATGCCGACCTCGTGCTCTCTGACCGAGCTACCTTCTGTCATTTTCTTTCCCACGATTTCCCTCATGAGATTGAATCTGACTGCTCGGTCTGACTCACCATAGGTCGCTGTGAGGCTGTCCATTATGTCACTAGCATTATCATATGAATGATGCTGCTGTGCAAGTACCTTGGACATAGTAGTCATCATATAGCATTTCACTATATTGTTTGACTTGAGCCACTTGTTATAGTAGCTCCTTTCCTCATCAGTCGATGCATTAGTGAGATCAGTCGGACGAGGCTTATCAAGGACAAACTTGTGCTCCTCTGCGACAAGGATGTAATCCAAGCTGCGTTTCCATTCTTGGAAATTGGGACCGGTTAATTGGTTTTATGCTAAGATATTGATTACATTCGGTAAAGACATGTCTGAAAATAATAAATTAAAACAGAAATTAAAACATAGTCGCAAACTATTGAAACAATTAAATATTGAAACCTTATGATAAAGCAATATTAATGTTTCCTCCAATTTGCCTAAGTATTACTATTGCAAGCCACACATGTGGACGTTTACAACAAAACACTTAACCAGACTGCATCTTTCAATTCCAGTCCTTTAATTCCAATCCATGCCCGGGTTCCTTAGACAAATGGAATTAATAATTGGAGACTAACTTAAGACCATATTATCCTACTGAGCAGTGACATCACAAATGAGTTATACTCTGGATAACATCTAAGCTAGCTTACCACCAAAGCCAACCCTCCCATATAAGGATCTATTAGAACACACCCGATCCCTATAATAAGGTTGTCTCATTTAATTCAATCCCTAGAGAACTTATGAAAATTCAATACGCAAGCTACACATGTAGACGTTTACGCATGAACTCCCACTTCTCACATGAAATAAATGTTTGGTTTAAGAAATCCTATCTATTAGAACTTATGAATAATAAATTAAGTAAGCTACACATGTAGACGTTTACCTAATAAATTATCCACTTCCAATAAAGGATCGCTTTGTGGAGGTCTTACTAAATTATGAGCTTAGTAATTATTAGTTCATAAGGTTCAATTGCACAGATTATTTTATGTTGCCATAATTATAACATTGCTAAAATTCTATCATGCATGGCATGAACCCCGAATTTATAGTTATAATTAATTACATAAAATAAATCACATAGCATGCTTTAAAGCTGTAAATAAAAGCAGTAAACGTGCTCCTATTATCTACAACATGCTTGTATGTTGCGTAAT
This sequence comes from Plectranthus barbatus, assembly GCA_026898455.1. NCBI lineage: Eukaryota > Viridiplantae > Streptophyta > Magnoliopsida > Lamiales > Lamiaceae > Plectranthus > Plectranthus barbatus. The sequence goes on from JAPKLW010003269.1 coordinate 29,531, forward strand.
TAAATTAAACACGTATATCATGCGAAGACATATAATAAAACAAATAAAAAATGTCCTCGTGGCCCCATGATATGAAATAAAATTAATTCTAACTATTACAAGTTGAAATTAATAATACAGATCCTCGACTGGGCTCCCACTACTTGGACTGAGATCTGAATTCATTTTCCGAATTTGGGCCTCCAAGATTTGATTTATTAGAAAATTGGACAACTGGGCCAGTTAACCAAATCGCGGACCTAGGCACACATTGCAAGCCCAATAGCCCCCGAGAACTTGGCCCGACGAGTCACCGCCGGCAAACTACCACCGCCGGCGACTCGCCGCCGCCATGAGAGCTCTCAAAATCGCGCAACAACCATGTTGCGCGATCCGCCCCCTCCGGCCGTTGCCCGTTTTGCATGCCGCCGCCCCGGCTTGCCCCGACCGTTGCCCGAACCGCCGTTTATCTTCTTCTCCATCATCGGCCTCTGTGACTCACTGGAATCGCGCAAGATCGGAATCAGAAGCTCGCGCGAACCACGCAAAAACCTAGGCGTGTCCGACCCGCGCCCTAGCCCCCGTCGCCGTCCAGCCCGCACCCCCGGCGACTGAGCCACCACCGCACCACATTGCCCCCCAGCCGACGTCGACCGAGGGAGGAGGGGCTGCCGCCGGCGTGCACGCAGGGCCGCGCAGGCCTGCCGCGTGCGCGCTCGTGAACCCTAGGGTTCCGCCGCGTCCGCTCGCGCGCCTACGCCCCCTTGCCGCACGCCGCCGTTCCCAGCTTGCCTTGCCCGTTCGCCTCTCGCCGCCGGTGCCTGGGCTGGGGCCCCGCGCGCTGGCCCTGCCGGCCATGGCCGCCCAGCTCGCCCACAGCGTGCGTGCGTGCGCACGCCGGAAAACCCTAGGGTTTCCAGTGCCACCGCTGTCGCCTGCTCCGCCGCGCGCCGGTCTGCTGTGCCTCGCCGTCGACCGCCGTGCATGGCGCCCAGCCATGCCGGCACCGGCACCGTCATGTGATGTCGCGCGGTCCTTCATTCTTCGTGTTCTTCATTCTTCGTGTTCTTCGTTTTTCCGTTTTACAGATTTAATTTTTAAATAAAAGATTACATTGAATAATCCTAATTACAATCTAAAAAATCTAAAATAAAAAATAAATTGCTATGCCTATGAACAATCCTAGCATGATCCTATATTATTATGCATAAGAAGGTTTATGCGGAATACCTGGATTGATGAAACCTGAAGAACGCGTGCGCGGAGATTCCTCTTGATCTTTCCCACGCACAAAGATTTGATTTCCTAACAGATTGAGGAAATAAATCTATGAAAATAATAATAATATTTTCGAAAAACAAGGAGAGACAGAAGAAGAAAAATCCTTTTGATTTGATCTTCTGATCTGTATCCCAACTCGATCTGAAAATCTGGTGAAGATTCTCTATCAAATCCCTTGCCTGGTTGAGAAGCAGAATTTCCTCCTCGTTCTCAGATCTTAGTCGATCACCACAGCTCCCAAAACCTGGTTTGCTGTGTGCAACTTATGATCTTGTGGTGTGTTGAGATCTGAGGAACTGAGGCCTATTTATAGGAAAATACTGGACTCCTATTGGGCTTGAGTTTCATGGGCCAGACCAAGGACCAAAATGCAAATAGCAAATAAGGCCTATCAATTAATTAATTCTCATATTCAACCCAGGATATAATTAATTAATTAATATTGATTCATTCCACCAGAGAATCATATTGTCCTACCTATTTGCTACCACGTTTTGAGGTACGGGTTGCATGGGCTCGGTATATCCCCACATTTAAGGTTACAGACATTCATTAATTAATTTAAGCTCTGACAAGCTATTTAATTAATTAACATCTTATATTCCTGAATCAATCCACTCAAACCTTTTCACTTATGCTTGAACTTAATCAGCCTGCAGGACTTAGCATAACGAACCTTTTGAGCTGTTCAGGGAATGTCACCATCCTATACTGGATGTGGTTACCTAGTTCCAGTACCAGACAGTCATACACAAACTGCTATTACCCAAGATACAGATATACAAGCTCAACTAGATCCTTTCACTGCAACTCAAAGTAATACACAATCTGCATATACTTCTGTGCCTTCATTTAGACTTAGGATCTTGTCAAGCCATGGAGATCTAGATTCTTTTAATGTCAGATAAAAGAATCGATCTCGACTTAGGTCCTTATCAATGTGTGCCCCACACCAGCATACCAAGCCATCCAAGATAAGATGCTTATTACTGCGTATGCTGCAGCCTACACCGACAGTTTATCCTGGAACTGTCTCAGCAGTGATAACTATTTATATCTCGCTAGGTCAAACGATCCATACTATCTTCCGTGATCTTCTACACACCGTATGATCTCCATATCGATAAGATAAGAGGATAATTGCATTTGCGACACACGTTTGTTAATTCAGACAGGAGATGAACATACAACATTTATGATTCCCAGTATATTAACCAATCGACCTTGTACATAATAAACCATCATAATTCTTTCAGTATATAAATCCATCAGAATGTTATTGAGCTCCTCAGGGAATGTCCCCATCCTATTACTCGGATATGGTTACCTAAACCTAGTCTCAGGCGGTACTACACGAACTGCTGTTACCCAAGATGCGGATATACGAGCACGTTACTTAGGCTCTCCACCATGGCAAGTCAAAGCAACAGTCAACCCGTGCAAACCCCTGAACCTTCGTTAGGGTTTGGACTCAATCAATATAACGAGATCTTGTATTCGCTGATGTCAGACAGACGAATACATCTCATTGCGGTCCATCAATACGCCACCTCTGCGTACCAGCATGTCAAGTAACCAAGACAGACTACTTATTCCGACAATGCCGCAGCCATCCGGACAGACGTATTCTCATACGCTGTCTCGACTGTGATCAGGTTTATGTCTCACTAGGTCAAGTGATCATACTGTCTTCTGCGATCTACAACACGCCGTATGATCGTCCCTATCGGTGAGACAACAGGATACCATTGTTCATACGTGTAAGATTGTTATCAGATAGGAGAAATAAACCGTTGTATACTCATTATAATAAATGCTTTCAGTATACAAAACCCATCAATCTCCCACTTATACTCAAAGCATAACTAAGCTATTACGGAGTATACAGTCCGTCTATCTAGTCTGCTGTCTCTTTAACCACTATCAGTGGTCGGCATCCACCTCAAACCCAACTCACGAATATGTCTTTCGTAAACTTTCTGCGGCAAGTTCTTTGTAAATGGATCGACAAGATTATCAGCAGTGTCAATCTTCTTAATCAGCACATCGCCCCTCGATACAATTTCTCGTATGATATGGAACTTTCTCTATATGTGTTTGCTTGCCGTGTGAGACCGCGGTTCCTTTGAGTTTGCCACTGCACCAGAGTTATCACAATAAATTGTGATGCTCCTCGACAAACTCGGAATCACGCCCAACTCTAAAAGGTAGTTCCGGAGCCACACACCCTCTTTCGAGGCGTCGGACGCGGCGACATATTCCGCCTCCATGGTGGAGTCAGCAATGCATTTCTGCTTTGAGCTCCTCCAAGATACAGCTCCACCTTCCACGGTAAACACATATCCTGAGGTCGATTTTTTCTCATCCTGGTCCCCTTGGAAATCCGAGTCTGTATAACCCACAGGGCACAAATTCTCACTTTGATAAACTAGGCAGAAATTCCTAGTTCTTTTCAAATACTTGAGGATATGCTTTACAGCAGTCCAGGGTTAGACTGATATCTTGCTACCATGCCAACGACATAACAAATATCTGGCCTGGTACACAACATCGCATACATGAGACTACCCACCGCTGAAGCATATGGTACAAGACTCATCTCGTCTTTTTCCCGCTGTGTCTGAGGACACTGCCTACTAGAAAGATGAATGCCATGTCTGAAAGGAAGCAAACCTTTCTTGGCGAGTTGCATGCTGAACCGGGCTATCACAGTATCCACATAGGATGCCTGGGATAAGCTCAACATTCTTCTCTTACGATCTCGTAAGACCTTAATCCCAAGAATGTAGCCAGCTTCTCCGAGATCCTTCATTTGGAACTGTTCGGATAACCAAGTCTTGATTTCCGACATCACTCCCTCGTTGTTTCCAAATAGGAGTATGTCATCAACGTAAAGTGCAAGGAAGACCACGCTCCCACTGACACAAAGTCGGTAAACACAACTTTTGTTTTCCAACTGTGCAAATCCATAGGATTTAATCACATCGTTGAAACGTAAGTTCCACGACCTTGAAGCTTGCTTAAGTCCATACAAGGACTTCCTAAGCTTCCAGACAAGATGTTCTTCGCCCTTGCTTATGTAACCCTCGGGTTGCTGCATATAGATGTCTCTGTCTTCTTCAAGGTAACCGTTTAGAAAAGCAGTTTTGACATCCATCTGCCAGATCTCGAGGTCCATATGCGCAGCTATGGCAAGGAGTATCCGGATGGATTTGAGCATGGATACGGGTGAAAAGGTTTCGTCATAGTCAATGCCCTCTTTCTGACTATAACCCTTTGCCACCAGCCTGGCTTTAAAAGCCGTGATCTTTCCATCCACCCCTTTCTTTCTCTTGTATACCCATTTGCACCCTATGGCCCTAAAGCCATCCGGCAAATCAGTTTTCTGGTATACATCCAAAGCAGTTATGGATTCAATTTCAGAATCCATGGCAACACGCCATTTGGCAACATCTTTGTCCTGCACTGCCTCTTCGTAAGTCAGTGGGTCAGAGTCCTCATGTCCGTCTTCCGGGCTCAAGTCGGAAGACTCACCCACAAACATGTACCTTTTCGGCTGGAAAATAACTCTCCCACTAAGACGAAGCATCGGTGCCGTGTCAGTAATAGGTGCAGTGACTTGTGGTCCTGCACCTTGCACTGAAGAACGTGTCTGTGGTGCGGTACCTCTCACAGGTGCACCCACATCTACACGTTCCCCTTCCCTTGGAATTGCATTCTCGTTCTCAATTTCTGGAACAACGATATCACTCCTTGACCTGTGATTACTCACATACTCGTCCTCCAAGAATCTAGCGTTGGTGCTAACAACGACTCTTTAACTCTCAGGACAGTAAAAGTAACCACCTTTCATTTGCCTAGGATACCCTATGAACAACATTACTTTTGACCTACTTTCTAACTTATCAGGTTCCTTCGACAGTACGTGTGCCGGACAGCCCCATACTCTAAACTTGCACAAACTAGGTTTGCGACCAAGGAAGAGCTCAGAAGTCATCTTAGGAACTGATTTAGAAGGCACCACATTAAGCACGTAAGCTGATGTTTCCAATGCGTAGCCCTAAAACGAAATTAGTAAGTTTGCATAACTCATCATTGATCTTACCATCTCTAGAAGAGTCCTATTTCTTCTTTCAGCTACACCGTTTTGCTGGGGAGTACCCGGTGCAGTCCACTGGGATGTAATCCCATTTTCTGAAAAATATTGCAGTAACTCGTTACCGAGGTATTCGCCACCGCGGTCAGATCGCAGCGACTTGATAGTTTTCCTGACCTTCTTTTCTACTTCAGCCTTGAACTCTTTGAATTTCTCAAAGCATTCAGACTTGTAGAAAAGCAGGTAAACGTATCCGTACCTTGAGTAATCGTCAATGAAAGTGACGAAGTACTCGTACCCTCCACGAGCCTGCGTGGGCATCGGTCCACATAAGTCAGAATGGATCAATTCCAACACTTTCTCTGCTCGAGACTGACTAGCCTTGAAAGGCTTGACATCTTGCCCTCGATGCAGGATTCGCAGACTTGATAAGGTACAGCCCGGACTAGGTCCAATGTACCGTCATCTGCAGGTCTTTGAATCCGCTTCAAGCTGATGTGACCCAGTCTCAAGTGCTAGAGATATGTAAGATCCTCATCAGAAGAAGTAAGTTTTCTCTTTCTAGGATTATCAATTACGGATGAATTACATGCAATACTTGCGGAAGTTTTATGATTACAGTTAACAACATAGAGAGAATTATTCAGCATTCCACGACAGATAACACCATTATTACCAATGATAGAAACACCACTATCAAAAATAACTGAATATCCATCAACATAAAGTTTGGAAACTGAAATAAGGTTTCGCCGAAAATCCGGCACGTACAAAACGTCTCTCAAAGTTAAAACAGAATCATCAAAGTACAAGGTAAAATCTCCAATGGCAGCTGCACTCACTTGTGCTGCATTCCCCATCGAGATGGTAACCTCGTCATTCTTCAGCACCCTCCTCGGTGTGAACCCCTGCAAAATGTAACAAACATGATCAGTAACTCCAGTATCCACTGCCCACGAATGAGTAGAAACCGATGCTAAACATGTTTCTGTTACAAATGCAAATGACGTACCTTGTCTCTTGCTTCCGCATGCGCTCTTACTTGAAGTGACACCAACCCTTTTCATTTCATTTGACCTCCTCTCACGTGATCTGCGATCAATCATGTTCTTGCACACAGTATGAACCACATCTTTCAATGTACCCAAGCTGTGCTCAAGATCTGATAACTCAGACTCCCAAGGACTGTCCTGCTATGAGATCAGTGAGCAACTCTTTGAAGGAGTACTCACTTCTCTTAGCTACATCCATCTTGAAGTCATAGAATGAAAGCGGTAAGGAGTTCAGGATTATATCAATCTTGGCCCGATCTGATATACATCCACCTCTAAGTGTGAATCGTCTCATGGTGTTATCCATCATCATCACATGCAGTGTCACCGAACTGCCATCAACCATTCTCTTACAGACTAGGTCTTTTACGAGATCACAGTTGATAGTTCGTAACACTTCACCAAACGTGGCCACTAAGTCCATCCAGATCGCAACAGAGCTACAATAGCCCATGTACTTGAGCTTGAGTTCTCTAGACAGGTTATCTGAGATTAACTTGTAAGTAAAATCCTCAGATGCCACCCATCTGTCATAGTACTCTTTCTCACATCTAGAGACTTTATGGTAACGTGGGGCAAGTGGCATCATAGTAAGAACAAACATGTGTTGTTTAGTCAGGAGGATATACTCAATGCAGTATCTCCATTCATGGAAGTTTGGACCAGTTAGAGGATTGAGAGCAAGTATATGATCGACAGTAGACATAGACATATCTGAAATAATAAAGAATCTTAAATAAGAACATACATGTAGAACTTCAAAAACAAATGCATTGAAAACCTTTTAATAAATCCAATACAAATGTTTTCCACTAATTGCCCAAGAGTTCCCACCCAAGCTACACTCGTAGACGTTTACGATGTCACCCTCAACCAGAACTGCAGGTTTTAAGCCCCAATCCATTTAATTTCACTACCATGTCAGGATGCTTTTGACACTAGAAATTAATAATTAGTGAAAACCTTAGACCAAGCCATCTCTCAATAACAGGGATGCAATTCTTGCATTATATTCTAAGATGCTTCTAAGCAATTAACCACAAATTTAACTCTGGCCAAAAGAGACAGTTTAGCATGGCACGTAACCATACCGCACAGCCCTTAAAGCTTTTGTTATCTATAATTTAAATCAATCCTAGAATACTTGTGAAAGAGATCTACGCAAGCTACACTCGTAGACGTTTACGCAAAACCCTCCCACTATTCACATAATTTAAATTGTTTGTCTAGAAATCCCAAAAACCGTACCCATGTACCTCTAGGAACTAGCAAGCTACACTCGTAGACATTTACTAGAACGAGAGATACACTTACAGCCTAGGAAATTAATCAAATAAGCATGCTTGGAAAGCTGTAAATAATAAAAGCGATAAATCATTCTTTTCATATTATCTACACATGCTTAATTGCGCACATAAATAAATCACATATCATACAAGGACAATTAAGGCAAACAAAAATTTCTCGCGGCCCCAAAATAGAAAAATAAATTCTATCTATTACAATTTGAATTTGAATCTGATTTTGGATAAATCGAAATCTTTTCAAATCTTCAAGGGCCTCCAAATCTGATTCACCAAATCTTTTGGGATTTAGGCCTTTGTGATTTGATGATTTGCCCTAACCCTAATGCAAACCCTAGGGTTTACAAAGGATTGCACAAACCACCAAAACACGAGCCACTGCGACGGGACAGCAGCCGACAACAGCCACAGCCGCCGCCGGACCCAGCGCCGCCCTGCGCTGCCGCGCGCGCACCGTGTGCTCAGTCTCAGCCTCGCGGTCGCAGGTCACGCGCGCCCCTGCCGCTGCTCGCGCGCCCTGCCGTGCCGCACCGTCGTGCTCCTCCGGCCCTGCGTCGGCTCCGTCCTTGTTCTTCTTCCTCGACCTATCCAATTACAAAATTTGAAAAATTACAGAAAACTATTCTATTACAATCTTTCAAATCTACACTAATCACGAATTTTCTCGTGATTTTACAAAATTAATCCAGTCCTACACGGATAAACCACCGCGGGCTGATTACACGGGTTGCCACGAGGAACAAAAACCAAATCCACAAAAAAATAAATTCATACATGCATATTGAATTTGATTATGAACAACAGAGCCATAAATCAGAAACCTGGCTCTGATACCAATTGTAGGGTTTTTATCGTGAACCGAATCACCAAAAACTAATTTGAACCGGATCGATTTATGGATATTGCACATAATTCAAATTCACAAAAACCTAGCATGATCCTATGAATTTAATGCATATTTGTGGATTGAGAGATTACCGTAATTCCGTCGTCTCTGTACCGATCTTTTGCGTTTGAATTCCAAACTTCAATTCAACCACGCAATTCAATTTCTCTGCGGAAACAGAAATTAGAATACTAATTTCTAGAGAAAAATGAAAATAAAGAAAGGGAAGAAGAGATCTGTTGTTCTCCAGATTAGATCTTCAGATCTGTGTCCCAGTGCTGATCAGATCTTCTACTGGTGAGGACTCCGTAGATCTGTGGCTTGAGCAGGACCAGAATTCAAAAATTCTCCTCCTTTCTTCTCCAGATCGGCGCCCACTCTCTCTCTCTCTAGGTTTAGTGTGTTTCAACTATATTATGAAGTGGCTAGGGTTTCAGAGAGTGAGAGGTCTATTTACAGACCTAGGGTTGTAAAACCCTAGTGGGCTCCTGGGCTCAATTCAGCACACTTATTGGGCCAGACCTAGGACCTAATGCAAATAATGAAGTGGGTCTATAAATTAATTAATTCCCATGTCCACAACCCAGGACACAATTAATTAATTAATATTAATTCTTTTTCACCACAGAATTAATACTGACCTACCCCTTTATTACCACGTTATGAGAACGGGCTGCATTAATTGTGAATCCCCATATTTAAGGTTACCGAACATCCATTAATTAATCGGAGCCTCTGACAAGCTCTAACTACAATTAATTAATATCTTATAATTCCTGAGTAGTACCACTCAAACCTTATCACTCGTGCCTGAAATTAATCAGCCTACAGGACTTTGGCACGATGAATGTTATTGAGCTCCTCAGGGAATGTCCCCCATCCTATTACTCGGATATGGTTACCTAAACCTAGTCTCAGGCGGTACTACACGAACTGCTGTTACCCAAGATGCGGATATACGAGCGCGCTGTGTTGGCTCTCCACCATGGCAAGTCAAAGCAACAGTCAACCCGTGCAAACCCCTGAACCTTCGTTAGGGTTTGGACTCAATCAATATAACGAGATCTTGTATTCGCTGATGTCAGACAGACGAATACATCTCACTGCGGTCCATCAATACGCCACCTCTGCGTACCAGCATGTCAAGTAACCAAGACAAACTACTTATTCCGACAATGCCGCAGCCATCCGGATAGACATATCCTCATACGCTGTCTCGGCTGTGATCAGATTTATGTCTCACTAGGTCAAGTGATCATATTGTCTTCTGCGATCTACAACACGCCGTATGATCGTCCCTATCGGTGAGACAAGAGGATACCATTGTTCATACATGTAAGATTGTTATCAGATAGGAGAAATAAACCGTTGTATACTCATTATAATAAATGCTTTCAGTATACAAAACCTATCACTACCCTCGGCAAGTTTGCTGACTAGGCAATCTGGTCTCTCTTTAAATTGGTTGCTGACATGGCAATGGCAAACTGGTTGCCCTATAAACTCATTTACTCAAACTGGTGGATTGGGACCAGTTTGAGATCTCCTTCAGAAGACCAAAAACTAATAGCCTAGACTCAGTTTTATTGCGCTTGTTCATCAGAAAGCCATGAATGAGAGAATGGACTCATTCCTCTTCTGAAGTAATCTCATCAAACTCTAGAAGACTGAGTTTGATGCACAACTCCCTGAATCTAGGCTTGGTGAAGATGTCCGCAAGTTGATCTTCAGTTTGGATACATTCTACCGAGATATCCTTCTTCTCCATGTTGTCTCAGATGAAATGATGTCGGATGTCAATGTGCTTAGACTTGGAGTGTGATAACACTCGAAGGAGAGTTATATACATGCCTTTAATTCAATAATCGAGTCAATTTGAGTCTAATTAGGTCTTAATAAGCATGTTTATGCATGAGTGGTCCTTAGGTGAGTAGTGTCTGCAATTTAACCCTTTTTTGTCTAGGTGTTCATGAAATAATGCAGGTAAACATTAGGTGCACAACCCAAAGAAAAATGAAAGATGCTGAAAGCATGCTGTAGCAAGATGCTCGGTAAGAGAGAGAAAGTTGGGGGAGAGAGAATTAGCATCTCAAATGGGCCACTTGTAAATTGCTGACTTGGAGGATTAAAAGCTGAGCTGGGCTGGGAGAATTAAAGTGCTTGAGATTGTTGCCACCTAAGCAGGGATAATTAAGGCAACACAAAGATAAATATGGAAACCTAGAATGATACTTTCTTGGGGTGAGAGCCGCATATAAAAGGGCAGAGAAAGCACATTTTCATACATGCGAGGTTACACAGAGAATTAGAGAAAACAGAGCTAAGAAGCAGAGAAGAGAGCTGGATATTGGCCGAAGGAGAAATCCTGAGGACAATCTCTTTAGGGTTGAAGGAATTCATCCTTGTAGCAATCTATATCTACATTTCAGTTGTTTAATATCTATCATTATGTTTATTTGTGAAGACATTTTAGATATTAGTTTTAGCTATGAGCTAAACCTTTTAGACCTGGGTCGTTGACTTCTTTGCTTAAGCTTATTGCAGTGTGGTGTTGATCTGTTGCCAATCTATCAGAATTGGGTGTTTATCAAGTTTATCTTACTCTGTTTGGCCAACTTATCGAAGATATATTTCTTTTCATGCTTGGAAAAGTATGTTTACGAGAGAGCCCTATTTTGAACCAATTTTAGCCATTGGAAAATATGTGGAATTGGTGTGCTTAATTAACTTGTCTTACTTTGAGCTGAGTATTCTTCTGTTTAGCATAGGAATACGTGGATAACTGATTATCTTAGCAACATCTGTGGTTTAGAAAAGCTGTCAGATTACATCTGTGGTTCAGCACTAGAGATGCTAGGATCAATGCTGCAGCATCTTACATAGCAAGAAGAGTCAACAACGTGAGTTGTCTTTATAACTGAGATCTCATTAAACCGTTTGTTTGCCTTTTGTTAAGTCAATTGCTTTTGTTCTGTTTATGTTAATTTACCATTCCTGCAAAATGAGTTTCTCAACCACAAACCGTTTAAACCCCTGTTGCATGTTAATGTGTGTATGATTCTACATATAAGACATTCCCTATAGGATTCGACTCTAGAATACTCCTAAATATTACTTGATAGTGTACACTTGCACTAGTTTATTTCACGCACCAAAGTGATAAATTGGGTTTTTCGTGATGCACATTGCATTGTTGTCGTCGCAGAAGAATGGCACACAACCCGAATTGACATCATAATCCATCAGCTGCTACTTGATCTATGAAATTTGAGCACAACAACTTGCAGCGGCCACATACTTAGCTTTTGTAGTGGAGGTTGCGAGAGAATGTTGTTTCTTACTAAAGCAGCTTATCAGTTTGTAACCCAGAAACTGACATGTACCACTGGTACTCTTGTGATTAATTTAGCACCCTACAAAGTTTGATTCTGAATAATCACTGCAGAGTAAGCTCATCACATCTAGGATACCAGAATCGTAGTGATTAGTGTACATTGTTGTTGTGCTAGTAGCTATTAAAATTATACACAAGTGCACGTATGACTAACAAGTAATACAGATCTAAGTCCAGATATCGTACCCAAGGGAGTGAAAGTGAATTGTGCACATTCTATTGCTTGTAAATTAATGGGGTTTTGTAATTTCTTCAAACTAAAATAACAAGAAAGCATATAAAATGAAACCAAACAGTGCTAGAAAAATTAATAATATTTCTTCCCACAAAATAATCATAAACTGGTAGACTATGATTTTAAAATCAATGATAAAATGCACTCGGGTTATTGACCTTTGTTCATCTACTCTCCTATATGCTACAGCTTTGTTAAGGCATCAACTCTGGTTCTTGCAACCACACTCTTTTCTGTCTAGACTATCGTCATAGCACTAGATCTATGATTTCTTGCTAACCTTCATATGTCTATGATAGATTTTGCCTTCAAAAAAACTATCTCAGAACAGGGGTTCTTGCAAGTCTTAGAATCCATGTATGTCTACACTAGAGATCAAGATTGACCACGATTCCCTCATCCTAGATCTCCTCTCGGTCTCACTAGGCGAGATCTCTACCTGCCACTGTCGTGCTTAGATAGACAAACAAACCAGAATCGAAATCAAACACCAGATTTAATACGAGAACAGCTTCAACATATATTCAAGAAGAAGAACCAGTCAATAACCCGAGCTTAAAAGGTTTAGCTCATGCTTACAAAGGATAAAAAGCAAATAACATTCAAGTTTATAACTTTAAACATCAAATACGTAGAAATATTAAAGAAGCTGCAAAACAAAGATAAACTATTCAGGTTTGTTGCAACGTCCACTTTTTCTTCTCACGAACTCCTTGTTCTCCTTTTCCAAACTTCTATGTTGATTCTCGCTCGTTGTCTTCTCTCCCTCCTTTCTGAAAATATCTCTCATGTCTCCCTTCAGCTTCATCCAAGCCTTACATGTGGCTCCTCAATCTGCCTCCTAGTTCTGACACAAAATAATAATTCTTTAAGAGAGTTATCACTCCCCCAAACTTAAGATGTTGCTTGTCCCCAAGCAACAAAGACTCAAACTAAACAAAGGGAACTTTACATATTCTTGTCTTGGAGCTTTCAGTTCACACCAAAGAAGTAAAGAAGAAAATTTTCATTCATGACTCCTAAGTAATCAAGCTTCAGCCACCACAATTTAAAAAGTTTAATCAAAGCAATCTAAACTAGCTTGATAATCAAAGCTGCAAAACTTTTCAGCAAGATAGCTAACAAGTGCTACAAGTTTAAACTTAACTTCCATTTCAGCTCTCATGATCATTGATGCCACTGTTTTTGACTACCTTCAAACTTTGGCACATTCTCCACTAATAGAAATTGTATCACATCAAGATCAAAAGGTCTTCTTGAGCTTCTAATGTAAGGTTGTGGCTAAGGTATGAACATTATGGAAGAAGTGACTAATGAATTTGAGAGGCATGCTATAGGTCTTCCACTTAGAATTTATTCTTGGTATTGCATAAGAAGAGCTACAAATGTTTTCAGACTCATAAAACCCCATTTTTTCTAGATGGTTATTCGTCCCATCTAATTTTTCTACTTTTCTTCTTTTTTTTTTTATATTTTAAATATATACACACATGCTACTTACAGGCTGCAGCATGGTTTATTTACAGACAAACTCTCAAGCTTCTACATATTCAATCTATTACAACTCTATCTTTTATTATTCTTCTGACCGCTAAGTGGGAGAACCTAAGCAAGCCTACCTCTCAAATCAGGTCGAGTGTATGGGTAAATAGCTCACATCTTTTATGGTCAGAGTCAACAAAAAGGCTCAAGGCTCAAATCTAGGTGCAAAGGTAAATGATGTACAATGAAAAGAACTTCTGCAAGCACAAAGATGAAGAGACTGCCTAAATCATTTCCTCATGTAATACTCATTCGAATTTCATCTCAAATGGCCTAACATTTTCAGGTAGGTGGCATCTCACATGCTCTTTTTCTCAGCACAACTAAAGTACCATTTAAACTAAAGCACGTAGCATATCAGGTTTTCAAAAAACCAAACAACTACAGACTTTGTTCCTCAAGCTAGCCTATCATCCTAAGATTTAAACTTGAAAATCTTGGGGGCTGACTCTCAATTTCTCAATTATCATTCACGAAATTTCAAGAGAAAGAGATTACTCACACACCCGCATCATTAAGCTCAAGACAAGATAATAGACAAACTATCGAAACTTCATAGCACTTTCTTGCACCATCAACTAAACAAACTAAACATCCATTCAAAAATAAAAACATCAACCTAACCAAACAAACTAAAAACAATGGGTTCACACATTCACCCAACACATCCACACAAGCACAAATTAAAAACAGAGTTTTTGTTCAAAAGATAAAGTTTAGAACTGACCACAACCTTCAAGTAGGCTTCTTCTTCTTTCTAGCAGCAGACGTCCATTTTTCAACTTTCTTGTTCTGCACCTCTTTCACCAATTCTTCGGTTTGAAACTGCATCTCCATCATCATGGTATGGAGGTCCTCAAATTCCTTCAGAAGCTGGGTGCTTTGCTCAGAGATATCATCCAACTTACCCTGCAAAACCTGCACAGAAGTCTGGTTAGCTGATGAGGGCTCCACTCCTTCCTTCTTCTGGGAGTTCTCATGCCTCTGGCACAGATATCCAACATTGAAATAAGTCCTCATAGTCTTGCGCGGCTCTTCGTCGTGAAATGGAACTCCAGCTTTCTTGCAAAGCTCAGATATCAAGGAGGGGCAGAAGAGAGGTCCTCGTTCCTTTGAGGAAGAGTAGCCAACAACATCAACCAAGAAAGGTGCATAGTTGATCGGCTCTCCCTTCAGAATGGCAGCAATCATCAGGATGCGGTCCTGACCAATGTTGGTGTTATGTGAGGTCGGGCTGATCCTGTTTTTCAAAAACTGCAGCCACAAATTTGCCTCAGAATGCAGGAACTTGGAGAGCACATATTTGTTATCCTTCGCCTCATCATTCCACCGTGCTCCCGGGAGTCCTACCACATTCAGGGCGTCATCTAACTGCTTCTTTGTGGGCGCAAATCAAATCTCCATAAACTCATCTGGCTCGGGTGCACTAGTTCCAAATACCTCATGAATTGCTTCAGCATTCAGCCTCACTTCTTTTCCTCGAACAGTAGCAACTATTTCAGGCTTCTCAGTAGATGGTTGTTCATAGTTTGCGTAAAATTCCTTGACCAATGCAATGATGGGGAAAGGCGGTGGAACCACGAAGCTTTCCCACCCCTGCTGCTCAATCTGCTTCATCAAATCTGCAGGTAACACTTTCAAGTTCTTGAAGCCTCTTTCGATTAACAGCTGTCTTTCCATAACAAACTTCATCCTTTCTTTGTGTAGCCTGGATGAAAACTTGGGAAGGTTGTCAATTTCATATGGGGTCAAGGCCTTCTTTTCTTCTACTTTCTTCTTGCCTTTCTTGATTTGCTCCTTCTGACTCAATTTTTCCTTTTTGTGAGACTTGCCAGATGTCTCTCCTTCTTTCACTGCAATAACTTAAATTCTTCTTCCTATTTTGGGATTCCTAGGGATCGGTTCTTGCTCGCTTGCTGGAACTTCTTCTTCCCTTTTTCTCTTGTTAACTTTCTTTGGTTTCTGTGGTGGTTCTTCCTCTTCTTCGTCAGGTTCTTCTTCTTTGGCCTCTGACTTCTCTGACTCTTCTTCAAGTTCCTCCTCGTCTGCTGCTTGCTCTTCTGATGCAGTAGCATCGCTCTCTTCCGAATTATGTTCATCCTCAGATTCTGTCTTTGCTTCCTCACTCTCTTGGCTAGCTTCTTCTTCTTGCTCTACATTATCACTTTCTTCGTTCTCAGAAATTTCCTCTTCAGATTGTTTCTTATCCTCAACCTTCTTTTGTCTTGATTCTTTTGCTGAGGTAACTGCTTTCTTGGTTTGGGCTTTGGAGACTGGCTTCTGCTGCTTCTTCTTGACTGAATTTGACTCCTTCTTCTTCGTGCTAGAAGATGTTGGAGTAGCCTTCTTGCTTCCTGTTGATTTCACTTTTTCTTCAGTCACTTGCAACTTCGCGGCAGCATCTACCAGGTTTTGCAAAGGGTCTGCCTTTGCCTTCTTTGATTTCTCAGATTGCACTCCCTTCTTCACAACAGGTGCCTCCTCGTTTGGTACTTCCACCGGATTGTCCGCACTTGTCTGCGGGAGTTTAGCGTTCCTACTAGCCATAGTTGCTAAAGCAGTTCGGCCAGACCTTCGCACTGGCTTTTCTAGCGCTTTCCCTTTTTTCTAAGAACTTGGGGTTGGACTCTCTTCCACGGATCCAGGTTTTCTTTTTGCAGGGTTCTTGGTTTTCATCTTTGATGTTTCTGTACTCAACCCAAATCAGAAAATAAGCACGTGATATTTTTGCAAACACAATGCACATCTCAAGCACCCCCCCCCC
>JAPKLW010003270.1:0-46039 GCA_026898455.1 Plectranthus barbatus
GATTTCTTTTGATAGGAAGAATGAGAAGAAATGCAAAGATCGCAAGAAGTCGTATCAAACAAATCGCATGCACCTCCTATTTATTGAGATACTTACGGTTACTGCTCATCTCGGAATTCAAACGGTTGCCTTGGGAAGAAAAGTAATCCCTTTAAGTAAAGGTCATATCGGAAGTGATTACGATCATACGTGAAAGGCTATGCAGGAGAATGAATTATATATGTTGCAATATGGCGCTACGTTGGAATACGTGGTAGTTCCCGATCAATCCTACTAATTCTGGCTGCTGACGATCTCAAATCAAACGCGGGAGATTGCTTTTCATAAAGAGATACATTTAATGTGTGCAGACGGCGGCGACAACTTAGGTTGTGCCACGTCACAAGCACTCAAGTTTCGGAGGACGTGCTTGGTCACACGATCTAACTACCTTCCCCAGCCATTGATTGAAATTAAAACAAAAGCAATCCTCACCGTCAAATCCCTCTCGTATTCCGAAATCTCCTAAACACTAGTCTGATTTCAAATCTCTATCACTTTTCTGAAACCCTTCGCCCTCATCCTTGCAAAACCCTCTCAAAATTCCGCAAACTCACTAAAATACCCAACCATGGCCTCGAACCAAAATTCTCCAACCTCTCCAAATCAAGATTTAAACCGTTCTCCAAATACAGAATCACCGCCAACAGGAAACTCAGAAACACTCCAATTTCAACAACTCGCATTCATCTATCCATCCTCTGCGTGTTCACCCCTGCATGTACGACATGCACCCTGTTTTACTGGGATTGAGAAGAAGGAAGACATTGATGAATCCATTCCCTACTGCAAATTAGTGACTCTGGCTAGAAAGAAGAAGTTATCCAATCACTCGGCGGAACAAAGATAAGTGGCACAGATCATGAAAGACAGAATCTTGTACATGCCCCTCGCCACCAAGCACTTTCCCAAATGGATCTTAGATCTTCTTGATTCCGAGTCACTGGTAAAGTACCTCTCTGCTGAACCTGATCAATTTCATCCACATATGGTTTTTGAATTTTATGCTAGAGCTGTTATGAGTGATGATCAGAAGTCGTTTAAGACATGTGTGTATGGGCACATTGTAGAAGTTAACGCTGAATTGCTATCTAGAACTTTTGGACTTCGAAATTTTGGAGCCAAAATCTCTCAATATAAGGTGAATGATGTTGCTGAAATGGAAAAGCGATGGAATCGTTGGAAAAAGTCAGGAGAGAAAGGGCAACAAAGTACATTTAAGGTTGCCACTCCGATCAACACATTGACAGAGGAGTATAAACTGCTTGTAGAGATAGTGATAAAGATGCTCCAGTGCGATGCTGGCTCTTATTCGGAGCTCTCTGTTAAGAAGTATGTCGTGATGATGGCATTGAACGACAATATTAAGGGAAATTGGGATGAATTCATATTTGAGCGGTGGGCAGAGCATGCCAAGAAGAATGCAAATATGGAAATAGATGGAACATTCTCTTCAAATGTGAACTTTGGGTTAAAGATTAGTAAATACTTGGAGATATTGTTCACTAACACAGGAGTAGATCGTGGTGTAGCACATCTTCCCACAGACTACATTCCAGTAACAAGAAAATAGCCCAAGCCGGTAAATGCTAGAAATCCTCGTGAGTTGAAAGGGAAATCCAATGTGGACAAGGATAAACCAACCTCCCCTGAGGAACCTGATGAAGCGAGTTTAGCTGTTCCGATACTCCAACACTCCATTCCGATGACAGACGAAGACATCACATTATTGAGAACAACATTGTTTCAAAAATCTTGAAGAAATTGAGAAGTTAGGAAATCTTCATGTAGATCAGATTAATGAGATCATGATCGAAAAAGAGGCCGAACAACTTCCCTTAGTTCTTGGGACAATGGCCTTATCCATTCAATCAAAGAAGAGGTCAAATATCACTTCCCCTGAGAAGCAAGCAAGAAAGAAGACAAGGAGGAAATTGGTCCTATCATCGGATAAGGAGGAATCCGAGGTCCCTGAGGAAGGAAAGAAGTCTGCTGAAAATATAACAGAGAAGAAGAATGCAGATGATGACCTCACTTCATCATCTTCCAGATGCTTAAAGGAGCGTTCGCAAGACATCAAAGCAACCAAGAGAAAGCGAAAGGCTCAGGGAAAGGAACTTGAGAAGAAACAATTCAAGAAGATGAGACAACAAATGATATTTGATGCTCGTGATCAGAAATTTGAGAAAGTAAAACAAGAACATGCGAGTAAATTTGAAGGATTCTACTGAAGACGTGAACACTGCTGACAAGCCTATGAATGCGGCTAGCAGAGCAGAAGCGGCTAGCATAGCAGAAGTGGCTAGCAAAGCAGAATAAGCTAGCAGAGCAGAAGCGGCTAGCAGAGCAGACGAGGCTAGCAGAGCAGATGAAGCTAGCAGAGCAGAAGCGGCTAGCATAGCAGAAGAAGCTAGCATAGCAGAAGAGACTAGCAGAGTGAATACGATGTCAGCAGCACAAGTAAGGCAATCCAATGCAGTAGAGAATACTGCAGATAGAGACACTATCCAAGCAGAGGATAAGGAAACCGCAGAACCTTCAACAGATATGACGTTAAAGGATGCATATGGAGATCCTGCTGCTGATCTTCATCGATTAGCAGAGGAGGCTGCAAAGAAAGGAAAGATGACAGCTCAATCAGATGAGGAGCCCACTCTCAATTCTTCATCTGATAAGATAATAGTTACAGGAGATCCTGAAAGTTTCTTTCCATCAGACAGCAGAAAAGATGGAGCAGGATTGAGTGGAGATCGACGTGGTGACGACCAGAACCCGTTAGCAGATCAACCGGAGCATACAGTTCCAGCAGACAATCCGAAGGAAACACATCTTAATGATCAATCTGCTATGATTCTCTCAAGTGCTAATCCAATAGAAGAGCAACCAGGTGCTAAGACACTCCAACAATCATCGCTCGTCGAAGAGAATGTTTCTCTCCTCACTGAACCTGAATCTTCCTGCATCTCTGAATCTGATTCTGATGGAGAATCTGCGGAAATATACAATGCAAAATTCCTGAGGAAAGAAACTTCTGGATCAGATGCTCTTCTTCGAGTGCCTCTCAATGGATCACCAGGACTTCGCTATCGACTTCGAAAAATTGGCCAATGATGTGCAAAGGTCTATCCTGAAGAATTACCCAATTCTGATCTAGCACCTATGGCTGAGGAAATAGAGTTGTTTGTTCAATCCGAAACAGAAAGAGCCATTGCAAACTTATTCCACAGTGAGTTGGACGAATCAACTCTAGAAGGATGCTTGTTAGCAGAAGAGTTTTGCCGATGGAAGAAGTGTGATTACATTATGCATCAACTCTGTTTTGAAGAAAAAGCATTGGTTTTTGCAGCCAAGGGATTAAACTTCTGGAGGCGTGAGGAACGTTGGTGCTTCGATTGGATTGATCAAGTTCCGGGGATGAAACAGTTCTCAAATAAACAAGTGATGTGCAGACTTCAAGCCATCCGAGAACATCGTTCTCTCACAAAGACTGCTGGTTTACCCAAATCCACCTTCGTACCCGATGGATACTCTGATGCCAGAGTTGAATTGTCCAAGCGTCAGGCTAGAGCTGTTGTTGCTTACAGGAAACGTCAGATGGAGTATGAAATTCAACAAGCAAAGAGACTCAAGGCTCGAATAGCGGCAAAGGCCACTGAGCGTGCTGCTCTGGAATTTGATTACAGAGATATGCAGTTGGCCAAATTCCTGAACATTGATATTCAGGAAATAGTTAAGGAAGCTCAGGAAGCAGAGGCCCGAATTGCTTAGGATACCGCACAAATTCTGGAGGCCGCTCGTCGAATAGTACATGAGAAAGCCTGTTATCAAGCACATGTTGATGCGATTGCTATTCAAGTACAGCGATCACCTATTACAACAAGTCGAGAACTCATTGCGACTACTTCCTTCAATGCCACTCCAATAACCTCTCTGCAGATACCCTCACCAATGAATGTCGATATGGCTGTCGCCTTTAACTCTTATTTGCAAGTAGCCATTGATGGAAGAGTAGCGGAAGCAACCACTCACTTGAGAAGAGAAGTTGATGAGGTACGGGGCGATGTATCTCATGTATGATCAGAGGTCGCTGAAACCAAGTTGGCCGTCTCGGAGACTATTACAAGCCTGGAGGTTGTTCAAAAGGATCTAGTTGAAACCAAGACGACCCTAACCGAAACTGTGGTGGCTTATGGTACCAATTTTTTGGCTGCAATCAAAGAGGGGGAAGAAAGAAGAAAAGCTGACCAAGAACGAAGAAGAAAGGAAGATGAGGAGCTAGCTGCAGCTTAGGAGGAGATAAGGAGAAAGGAGGAAGAAGCCAAAGAAGAGCTGAGAAGGAAAGAACAAGAACTTCAACTGCAGAAGATTGCAATGGAGCAGGAGAAGCTGGCTAAACGACTGGAGCGTGAGGCTGCTGAGAGAGAAACAGGAGCAAATCTTCTTGAGAATTTCATGAAGTTCACCATGGAGAGACTTGCTGATATCCAGAAGGGCAACTCATCGATTCCAGCGGACAAGCAAGCAGACAAGCCAGCACCCGACTCATAGATGTTCAGGTCCAATTTTTTTTCTTTTCTATGTTTTTTTAATCCAATTTGTACTCTACACTGCTATATCATCTATAAAATTGGATCAGACTTAGACAAACTCTCTTTGTCCACCTCTGATTTTTATTGGTGTGCACTAGTTGATTTACACTCCTGGTGTACTCAACAAATTTGCATGTGGATATGGAGATTATGTTTTGTTTGGATTATGGGTGCTAAAATATCTAGCATATTACCTTTGTGCAGCATTCCATTATACATAATCAAGAAATATTTCCCAGCACGTGTTGAGGGGGAATTATATTGAAACCATTTTTTTTGCTTGAACCTAGTTGGAAAAACTATGTGTTTGATTAACAGGATAGCATAGCTTTGTAAAACACAGACATTTTTCCACTCATGGTCAGCAAATGATAGTAAGCTTTGATCGCACCAAAAAGGGAGAAATTGTTGGGAAATTATTCCTAAAATCTCCCTTAGGACCTAATTGTAAAAGGTTTTGTTGGATCAAACCTTAATAGTTGGTCGATCATTTGCTGAACTCCAAATAGTCTAGCATACTCTGTAAAGTCCTGTATAGGTTTTATATTAAGTTGTAATAGACTAGTGTGCTAGAAGAATTCCTAGCAGTCACGGAGAAGATGATGTTTACTAAAAGAAATTGAACAATCGAATGCTAAGATATTAGCATCCATCAACAACCAACAAACTGAAGCGAGCGAGCAAAGGATAAAAGAGTCTTCAGCTGCTAAACTCGGACCCTAGCAGAGCAATATACAAGATGCTGTAGTCTCGTTGCCGTTCTGACAAAAAGCTCACACAAAGGACGAGACTTTCCTGAAGTAGTTAGGAAAGTACAAGTCAAAGACAAAAGCGACTGTCACAAACCAAACACTCTCGGATCAAGGAGCCGTTGAGTCTAACGGATATGGAGATTCAAAGTTTGAATCTCCATCTATAAAAGACAAGTCCGAAAGTGGAGACAACTACTGCCTCTATCACTACCGACATTCGCAAACTACACAAGTGTGAGAATTCTTTGACAAAGCGAACAAGTGAAAAGTAGTCAGTTGAGAGCTCGTGATAAAAAGTGCACTCAAAGCTTTCAACAACCTAGAGTGTCCCTTCATTGAATATCTGACACTTATCCTTGAAGATTCTTGAACTTCTGTTAAGAATCTTCAATCATTGGGATAACTTCCTTCCTAGGAAGATCCAACAGTCACTCTTGAAAAAGATTGACTCCGACGGGCTTTAGCCGCACATTCATTGATTTTAGAGGCAAACTATAAAAGTCTCAATAGTGAAGAACAAGTTTTACGAAGGTGTGCCCTAGACTTGACCGGAGCTATGATTGGAGAAGTGCAAAGTAATGGAGGATAGCTGTGCTGTGGCCGGTTCGAAAGTTCGCCGCCTACCGCAAGAGTTGGCGAATCCTTGTACTGTTGTATACTTTTCTAGTGAAACACTTAGCATATTGGCTAAGGAGTGGACGTAGATCTATTTGGATCGAACCACTATAAAAATCTTGTGTTCATTTACTGTTTTATTATTTACTGTTTAAGTCGATTTGAAACCTAGCAACAGAGTTGCTAGCGTATATCTGACAACTAAATTAAATCATAACTTGGGATAAGAAACTTTTTGAAAACAACGATAAGTGCAAGTGACGTGTATCTATTCCGCTGCATTTCGTGTTAAGTTTTAATCACGACGACTCTTATATTTGAGGACCAACATTAAGTGAATACATAAATCAAGGGGGAATTCACACTAGCGTTTTCAAAGCTGACAATGCTGAATAAGAAAATGAAGACCCAGGGAATAAGACTGGTAATACTAAAGACCAAACTGAAAACCAAGAAGCTAGGATTGAGGACACAAAAGCTCCGATTGAAGTATTGGAAGATGAACTCATTCTCAAAGATCAATCTCTTTCAGAAGTGTCGGTCACAGGAGTACACATCAAAGAACCATTCACTCAATCCAATTAGGTCGAAGAAGTTCAACGACCGATGTGGCTTTGCAATCATCGAGAGGAAGTTGTAGTAGATGATATCGCCAATCCAGTTCGAACAAGACAGGGGAGTGCTTTGCTTACATGCTATATTTCTCAGGTCGAGCCAACAAGAGTAGCAAATGCACTTCAATCAGCCAACTTGATAAAGGCTAAGCAAGAGGAGCTAGCAGAATTCATTCGCAATTATGTTTGGGACTTGGTTGATTATCTGTCACATCAGTCTATGATTGGAACCAAGTGGGTTTTCAAGAACAAGCGAGATGATGCTGGTAACATAATCAGAAACAAGGTCAGAGTAGTTGCCAAAGGATATGCGCAGTGCGAAAGAATCGATTTTGATGAGACCTTTGCCCCCGAAGCCAGACTGGAGGCTATAGGCTATACCTAGCTTATGCTGCATACCATGGAGTCACGGTCTATCAGATGGTTGTGAAGAGAACATTTCTCAACGATGACTTAAAATAGGAAGTATACGTGGAGCAGCCTCTCGATTTTGAAGAAGGAAAACAAGTTTACAAGCTTCGAAAAACATTGTATGGATTGAAGCAAGCACCACAAGCTTGGTATGTGACCTTATCACAATTCCTATTAAAGAATGGATTCAGGAAAGGAAAAATCGACAGGACTCTGTTTCAAATCAAAGATAAAGAAGAAATCTACTGGTCCAGATCTACGTCGATCATATTATTTTCGAGTCAAGGAATCTGAGCCTTTGTGAGAAGTTTGCCCAGTTTCTACAAAGTAACTTTCAAATGAGTATGATGGGAAAGATGACGTGCTTCTTAGTACTTCAAGTACATCAATCCGGCGAAGGTATTTTCATCAATCTGAAGAATTACACCAAAGATCTTATCAACAAGTTTCTTCCAGAAAAGACTAGGTCTCTGAGGATTCCTATAAGTACAAGCGTACAGATTACATTGGACGAAGATGGAGAATCAGTCGATCCATCAGCATATAGAGGAATCATAGGCTCACTCCTATACTTGACAGCCAGCCAACGAGTTTATTCTCAATGGGTACTCAGACTCAGACTTCGGAGGGTGTCGTATTGATTGCATGTGCAGGAGTGGAACTTGTCAGTTTCTTGGATATAAGATGATAACTTGGTTTAGTAAGATACAACCCTCGGTTGCAACATCTACTACATAAATGGAGTACATTGCAGATGCTAGAAGTTGTGCTCAGATACTATGGACAAAACAGCAGTTGCTCGACTATGATGTGAACTCAAGATGTGTTCCCATCTATTACGACAATAATAGTGCAATGTGCATCACAAAGAATCCAGTTCATCATTCTAGAACCAAGCACATTGACATAAGACATCACTTTATTCGTGATCATGTCGAAAACAAGGATATAAGCGTAGAGTACATCCATACTAAAGATCAACTTGCTGACATCTTCACAAAACCGCTTCCACAAGCTCACTTTAAGGAGCTTTGTATCAAACTTGGTCTTATGGAGTTTGATGAGATAGAAGAAGGAGAAGAATGAGTCTGAGCTCTCATTCACTATCGTGGAATTCTAAAAAATGTACATACCATATAGAGATCAAACTCTCAGTATGCTATTTTCAATATTCACTCAAAAATCATAATATCAACATCTGGAACATATGAAAACTAAGTCCAAGCTCTTAGTTATTCGATTTTTGGTGCGTACTGAGTCCAAGCTCTCAGTATATCATTCAGATGTCGCTCATGGATATTTTAAGTACGTGATCACCATGATATTCATCAAGTGGTAGAAGATGGTGTAGCAGACTAAGATTGAGTCCAAGCTCTCAAACTTTAAAGATAATTGAAGATGGAGAGATGCGGATTAAAGTTGAGTCCAAACTCTCACTTTCTCTTGAAGATTGAAATATAAGTTGACAGAGATTCGTGTTGAACATTTTATTTTTATCTTAGCATACTAAGCCAAGTTAGACTGATGACCACAATTCAGGCAGGATGTTTGAACTTCAATATGACGTATTGTTGTGTGCTATAGTATACCTACAGAACTGTGCGCCAGTATACGCAATCGACAAGTAATACAATCCTCCAGACCAGATATCAAACCCTAAAGAGTGTAAGTTAAACTGTGCACTTACAATTACTTGCAAAAAGATGTGAGTTTTACAAATTCCAACTCAAAACACAAATAAGCATAAACAATGATTCCAAATAAGGCTAAGATTAACAATATTTCTTCCTGACACAAGACAATCATAAAAGTCTAAAGGTCATTACAATTATGAGAATTACACCCGGGTCATGGAATTACTCACTATAACTATCCTATATGCTGGAGCTTTTGTCTTGCTTTTCTCTGAGTCTTAGAACCTTCGTGAAATTGCCTAGCAAGCTTCTGCTCTACTAGATCAACACTATCCTATTGTGCATCATATGCCTATGCCTTCCACAATATTCAAATGAAGACATTCTAAGTCCTGGTTCTTTTCTAAGTTGCAATATTTCATACGCCTATGTAAACAATACAATTATCTATGATCCCCTCTACCTAGTTCTCCTTCCGGTCTCCTTAGGTGAGATATTTCCATTAACTTCCGTGCTCGAGAAATTAATTAAAATAGGATCAAAGATAAACTCAGATTTCACGAAACATAAATCCAACACACAGACAAGTTCAAGTGAATATTCCAAAACCCAAGTGTGGTGAGAGTTAGTTCATACTCGCGAGGTAAATAAAATAAAGATGGAATTCATTCACCATAATTACAAACTCAAAAACTAAAAATGAAGAACTATTGGTGATGATCTATGGACGACTGATTGTTTTCCTCCGTAACAAGCTACTCTTCTGGTGTGTGTTCGTGTGTGTTCTCAAATGTACTTTCTTCTTTTGATATTTCTCCTCACTTTTTATCATCCCCCTTGATTCTCCTTCCATTCTCAAGATCTTTCCACGTGTAAACATGTCATTTTTCCTTTCAAACAATAATTCGGCTCCTTGTTTGACGCCTGTCTTTTCGGCAGACAAGATAAAAAAGATGTTTGATCCTTGTCTTCAAGTGGTCCCGGAGGGAGAATCTTCTTCATCCAGATCTTTTGTGCTTCCCATGCTCTAGCATGACTGCTGGCCAAAATGCAACTGGTAAGCTCCTGCATTCCAAACCTGGTCAAAAACCTCTCAAAAGTTTGCGAAAACTTATTAAAATTCGAAATGACCAAATAAAATGCAATTAACACAAAGATACAAATAAAATCATAAAGGACCCTAAATCAGAACAATCTTATTCGAAACAACATCTAAAACAAAGAAGAAAAGAGTAAAAGATAACTCTTTGTGAGAGTTATCACCCCCCCCCCCCCCCAAACTTAGGATGTTGCTTGTCCATAAGCAACTAAAATACTACTAAAAAAACATCACACATACCAACAAGTGTTATATCAAACTAATTAATTCCCACTTCAAAATTCCTCGGCAAAGGTTCAAAAAGAAGACATGATAAGAAGCTCTCAAATCTAAGAAGTTTCAGTCCTCTCTCTTTTCAAAGTTTAACAACATACAATCATCAAGTTTATCAAGCAAGGTTCAAAAATAACAATCATTTTCAAGATAACTGGTGTACTTTTGAGCTTAACCTTAACTATCCATTCAAGTCTTCATGCCCATCGATACCACTTTTTTTCTTCTACACATTCGCCTTCACTTGATCTCCACTAATAGGATTTTTACTCCACTTAGATCAAAAGGACTTTACAAGCTTCTAATGTTAGGCTAAGGAACAAGGTAAGGAAATTTTGGGTAAAGTGACTTAAGTCTAGAGGCATCATCTTTCTCAATCTAACATTAGACTTATTCCAAACTTGACTTATATTTTCTTTAACATGCAATTCCACATATAAGAAATAGAATTGACTTAATGCTCTTCCTTCTTCATTCATTCTTTGCAAGCAATGAGAGCAGCCTTATTCATATACTCCTTTCATTTCTCTCTTCTCTTCTTTTTTTTTTTCAGGCAATCAAAGTGCGTATTTTCTAAGAATTTCACTACAAGGGAACTACTAAAAGAACACTTCGAGTAGGAGTGTTACCCCCACCCAAACTTTGAATCTAACATTGTCCTCAATGTTAAAGGAAAATCAGAGTAAGATTCGGCCTCTAGAACTAGGACGTGTATGGGGAATTAGCTAACATGAAGCAGGTTTAAACAAAGAAATAGGCTCAAGCTCATGATCTAGGTGCAAGGGTAAATTCATATAAAGCAAAAGAATTTATGAAGGCACAAAGATCAAGCGATGACCTTAATCATTTCTAAATGTAGGACTCATTCTCATTTCGCCTCAAACAAGCTTAAACTCAAGGTATGTAGCATGTCACATACAAAGTTCAAAGGTTCAGTACCAGCTAAGCTCAAGCATACATCCAGCATATCAGGTTTTCAAAAACAATGACTAAAAAGAACTTTGCCTTGTAAACTATATGTGAATGTGTAGAGCTAAACTTCAAAAAATAAAACAGAATTGATCATCAATATGTTTAATCATCACCGCTCATGCAAAGAGAGAAAAGATAAGAATAACAACATCATCAAACAAGAAGAGGGAACAACTAATAGACTTAATACTTTCATTAATATGACCCAACAAACTCCATGCTTTAACATACGACTAGCAAGAAGAGAAGACAGACTTCACAAACAAAAGCAAAACACGCAAACACCAAATAAACTAAAAACTTAATCAAATTAAACATTGTTTTTTAAACAAAGAAGTGGGTTCAGAGGGGACCCAGTTCATCATGTTGTTGCCCCAGCATCTTTCTTAGATTTCATGTTATGGCCTTTCTTTTTCGGCAGCTTCCTGTTCTGATCCTTGATAACCAGCAGCACCTTATGCATCAGCTTGAACCCGCGTTGTAACTTAGCTTGTTTAGCTTTGACCAGCAGCTCCCTCTACAGATTTTCTAGTGTAGCTTCATCTTCGGCAGGCTTTTCTCCCTGCGCTCAGGTTTGTGCTCCAACATGCCTCTTGCTCAAGCACTGAATGTTGAAGTAGCTTTTTGCCATGCTTCGAGGTTCGTTTGAGTGAAAGGGGACTCCAGCTTTCTTGCATAACTCTGAAATCAGTAAGGGGCAAAACAGCAGCATGTTCTTTTTGGAAGCTTGGAAAGTAATGGAGTCGATGATGAAGGGTGCGATATCAATCGGATCTCCCTTCAGAATTGTTCCGGCCATCAAGACTCTATCCTGGCCCACCATATTGTTGTGGGTAGTGGAGCTAATCCTATTTCTCAGAAAATGTATCCAAATGTTACCTTCATTCGAAAGAAAACTGGAGAGGACAAAGAGATTATCCTTTGTTTCGTCCACCCATTGAGCTCCCTACACAGTCACCACATGCAGAGCTTCATCTAACTGCTCCTTGGTTGCAGAAGTGAGCAAGTCCATGAACTCGTCCGGCTGTGGAGGGTGAGTGCCATAAATTGCATGCACGATTTCTAGGATTCTGAACTACCTTCTTTCCCCTCACGGTTGCCCTGATCTCATAATCAATAGTGGTGGACTGCTTGCGATTCCCGTAGAACTCTCTGATATGAGCAATGACTGACAAAGTTTGTACCCCCACAAATGATTCTCATCCTTGGTTTTTTATACTCTTGACCACCTCTTCAGGTAGTTTGGACAAATCTCTGAACCTACGCTCAACGAGGAACTTGCGGTTAGCAATAGCTTGCATCCTGCATTGTTTGGAGCAGAAGAAAACTTGGGTATCTTCTCAATTTCATCTGCAGACAGTTTCACCACCTTGGCTTTTCCTCTTCTGATTTCTTTTCGCTTTGTCTTATCATCAGAAGGCTTTGAACTCTCCCCGGTTTCCTTGATTTCCACGACCTTTCTCCGTTTTCCTGTATTTAGGTTCCTTGGAATTTCCTCCTGGTCCTCTGGGGTTTTAGCTTGTTTCCTCTTCTTGTAACGAATGTCCTTCTTCTTAGCTGGAACATCCTCTTTCTCTGCATCTTCTTCCTCTGTCGTTTCATACTCATGTGGCTCAGATGCAAAAACATGTTTCTAAGTTGGCTCTACTTGAATTTCTGGCTCTTGCGGTTCAGATGTAGCAACATCTTTCGATGTAGGTTCCTCTTGTGTTTCTAACACCTCTTTTTCTTTGCTTTCATTCAGATCCTCCTTCAAACCCTTAGCAGTCTCAAATAATTGCTTGGCGTCCTGGTCATCCTGCCCCACTTCCTTCTACTTTTCAGATTCACCTGGCTCAGCATCCTCAGCCTCTTTAGATTCCTCTTGTAATGGTGCGTCTTCTTCTTGTTCCTCAGATTCACTGTCTTCCGTCTCCTGCTCTTCTATAGTTTCTGCTGGTTGGTCCTCAGTAGGGTCTTGAGCACTCGTGTCAGACCCTTTAGGAACTTCTACTTCAGCCTTTGAAGTGGCTGCTTCAACCAAATCCATCAAGCTACCCTGTTTCTTCGTGCTACTCTCAGATCTGGATTTCTTTTGAGGTGCATCGGGGACAATCACAGGGTTGTCCGCACTCGTAGGGGGCAATTTAGCATTCTTTTGGGCCATAATAGCCATAGCTGCCCGACTGACCTTCTCAGCCCTTGAACCGGCTCCTTTTTCTGTTGCTTAGGTTTTCCCTTGGACATTGATGTGGTCGGACTAATCTTCTCGGGACTAGGCTCATATTCCACTCTGCTTTGACCTCATCTTTGGTTCTGCAAACAATTTCAAATTTCAGAAAACCCTCAACCATATCATACCTCTTTACAAAACTCTTATGCACAATTTCAACATTCCAGTCATACAACTTAAGGGATCAGCAGTACGATGTAAGTTCCACCCCCCCCCCTGACAATTGTGTGAAGTGACACAAAATTCCACGTTAAATTATCAATCCGAGTTCTTTTCTATTCGCTCTCATGGAAACTATTTACTCGTATGAAGGTATATTAATAGCTAGGCAATACAATTGTCGTTGATTTTCTTTATCTATCAAGCTATGAATTGCAAACTAAACTACAAATGCACACAATCAAGCATTCAACAATTTGCAAAATTTACCAATCACTTACTTTTATCAAATGTTTGGGTAGATTAGAGTAACAAGTCCAACATCTTAGAAGAAAGTGAGTGTTTGTAAACTTCAATTGATCCAAATTAAATCAAGCTATGTTGTAAACGGATTTTAATTCCTATGAAGTTGAGCAATCGACTCTTGTATTTGCTAGTCACTCGCTACGGATAACTAGCGGTAGATAACTCCGAGGCCACTTCCTACCGACCGTCGATTATTACCCTATAATCCTAGCCCCGCACATGGATTGGAACTAAAACTATATAATTATGCAATTTTCACGACGATTCCATCCGCGTATTGGTTGCAACGTTCACATCAACTACCTATAGATTGGCTATTACCTACATCTAATAGGTATGAACAAGCTCAAGTGCAAATCAAGCCTTCATAGGAAAGTAAACAAGCATAGTCGATTCAATCCATCACAATATCCATATTACAACACTCACTTAGGAATTTAGTTCATCAAGCCTTGAATTAGAAGCAATACAAGTTGAGAAATAAGAATTGACATTACAAGGCTTCAAGGTCAAATTGATCTTCTACGATTGCCTTTGTTGAATCCAATCCACCTATTCTCCTTCTTCAAATTCCACCAAGACGATGGAATGTTCCTTGGTTCTCCTTGATTCAAGTAAGAAAGGAAGTGTAGAGATGAATCTAGATGGAAGTTCGTGACGGTTATTCTCAAATTGGGCAAAAGTTTTTCATTTAATTGATTTTCCCCCTTTTATTGACGAGCTAGCAGGGCATCGGATCGCCTGAGCTGAAGTTGGCTCGCCCGAGCCTCCAGAAGATCCGCAGGGAAATGGAAAACCCGACCTGGCTCGACCAAGCCTACCTCGCTCGGCCGAGCAAAGCCTCTGTTCCACGGCTCGGCCGAGCGAGCTCTCTGTCGGGCAGCTCGGCCGAGCCTGCACACCGCTCGGCCGGGTGACTCCTCTAACCTCCTGAAACTCCTCCTTTTGCACCGCTCGGGCGAACATAGCCTCCTCAGACTTCATACTTGGATGATTTTCCTCCAAAACTCTCCAAAATACGCTATATTATTCTCAAAATATATCCTACATCATTTCAAACACAAAAATAAGACAAAAGAACGACAAACATATATGATATGAGGGTAAAATGGCCACAAACATGCACGCTCACACATCGAAAAATAGGTCATTTTACACACATATCTTAATCCCCCAAACTTGAACCTTTGATTGTCCTCAATCAAAACAAAGTAAAGCAATCAATAAACCTCATCAAACAACCTCATAGCTCATCATAGTCATCTTGGCATGCTCTTATCGAACGAGATTATCACCTAACTTTGTGACACGGTTAATGCTAACTTCTCAAACCACTCATCAACATTGGATCAAGAATTGAAAGCACTCCCTTACGTGTTTAGGGTTTGATGAATTCACTCATTCACAAGATATCGAGCACAATTTTCATAGGCTTGAAACAATTCTCACCACTATACTACAACGAGTTGGCTCCTAAAATCAAAAAGGTCTTTATTTTTTGTTATAATGTGGCTTACTAGAAGGTAGGTGGTTTTGGGCTAAAGTGACGAACTTCTCCAAATCCAAAACCCCCAAACTTATTCTCTTCAATCCACTTCTAACCTTGAGGCTTTTCAATCACAATTCTCATACATTTTTTTCCTTTCTCTTTTTTTTTCTTTTCTTTCTTTTATCATTTTCTTTTTCTAGCACCCTCATTTTTTTTTTCATTCATGGTGCTTTTATTTCTTTTTTTTTTTCTTTTTAAGTACCCAAATTTTTGTTGTTACCCATTTTTCTAGGATTCAAATCAATCCTACACTCAATACTTTTATTGCCTCAAATCACAACTTAAACATTTCCAAACGATTCCCATCCCACTCTCATCTCCGTATTCACCCTCATACACTCATTCCCCCCAAGTTTTGTCCTAATATTTTCAAAGAAAATTCTCCATTTAAGCACAATCACGAGAAACAAGGATATGAACGGCAAAATTATGTTATCAACAACCTTATACTTCCAAAGTGAAATGAGAAACTAAGAATCGATAGCCTAAGATCATTTTTTAGTTACCAAACTCATGCCCAATAGATAGAGAATATATTCAAGTTCTAGATTTTGTGCTCTCAAACTTGCCACTCACAATCAAAAAGAATATGACAATATCAAAGCTCAAAAACTCTTGGCTTTAGTCAAGTCCTAGGCATTAACCTCGCACAAAACTCGGCAATTCAAAATTTCAATTTAAGCACACCTTAACAACTAGATTATGCCCTATCATTGGTCGAAGCAAATTTAGCCTTACAAAGTAGATCATGATTCAAATCTCCAATTCGCATTTGCGTTCATCATGCACACACGACAAGCACACAACAACCTAACTAATATTCTACATGCCAGCACAATTCAATTTGAAACTAATTGGTAAGAGGAACGATAGAAAGCGTTACCCATTGGTAGACACGATCACCGCTCTCCATTCCTTATTTGCACCTACTAAACAACAATACAACACCACCAAACAATTTGAGCATAATAAAACCAATAAAGCTCTCATGACCACCATCTTACCACAAACCAATCTTTCAACAGAAATTAACACATTAATCCACTAGCACCACCTTCATTCCATACCATTATACATCCAAATACCAAAACCAAATAGAAAGAATTAGACACATGCAAGCTCGTCATGATTCGTCAAAACATTCCATAAGAATAAAAGCAGATCAATCAACATCCATCCTCACAGGAGTATACCAATATAGAATTACAACCATATCGAAGGTCAATGTTATTTCAAATTCAACAACTAAATCTAAACTAGACTAAAGATAAGGATAGAGATAAGAGAAGTGAACCAGAAGAGAGCACCGGATACCGACCACTCCCTCCAAACTAAGTCAAGTGAGACTAAGTTTGTAAAAAGGTGTCCAGTGGTGGCTGATCACGGCAACAGTAGCTACATGGCATGGGAATCACCTCCTCACATCGAGACCTCACCAATCTCATCATGTCCAGATGAGCTTCAGTACTCATCAACCAATTAGACCGATCCCCCAAATCATCAATCTCTGTCAACGCACGGTTAGGCAATTCAATCCCAAAATCTCCAAACTTGTAAAAGTAGCAGACACCCAATTTTTCCGGAACTAGAAAAGCTTTAGTGACCAGAGTAGTTGTGTTAAGGCTCAACCACGGAGCGAATACTCCCGGCATATCAACACCACAAGCCTTAAAGATAGGAAATAGTAATCCACCACCACAAATAACCAAATTATCAGCACCAATTGTGTTGCTCCAATTTTCCATCAACCATCCCCCAATAGAAAAGGGCCGCCCATGCAGTAATGCAAACAGAAATTGGAAATCAGCCAAACTAACACAACCAGTACCATAATATCCACAAGACCAACCCTCTATCATAAGATGTAAATAAAGAATAATAGGATTCTTAATCAAGTGTGACCTACAATCTGCAATATTAAAATTGTCCAATGGTGCAATGCCAGAAATAGATTCCCATAAATTTTGGGGATTCATCTCCTCAAAAATAAACTGTGCATCTACCGGACACCCAAAAATCACATCAATAGCTTGCCTACTCATGAAAATGTCTTGATCATTAAGTTTGAAATTTACCATCTCAGGTGAACCTCGTGCGTCCCATGTTACCCGTACCGTAGACAAGAACTCCTTCGTGAGCTTCATGTAGGCCGACCATCTTCCATGAAGTAACTTCCCCCATCCAATACCTTGAAGCACATTCCAAATGTCTTTCTTGAAATTCAATGCCTCCAAAGTAACTAAACACATGTATGTTGTTCCCACTACTTGCCATTGTGAGAGTACAATGAACCGCGCGTACTCGTCATCATCAAATCTGTTAGGCCTGCAAATAGTGGGAAAAGGAAAACCACTTCCCGGATGATTAGCCATAACAGCACTTCACAGTTGAATTAGGAACACTTCAAAGTACTAAGGTATAGAAAAAATTTCAGAGATGAAAATTTTGACCGGGATTCAAATGGGTCGAACATTTGCTCGAGCGAGCTTTTAAGTCCGTGCACGGCTCGGCCGAGCTCAAGATGGCTCGACCGAGCGAGGGGTCTGTTGCAAGGCTTGGGCGAGCCTGCCCCGCGCTCGATCGAGCAACTGCTCTGTCGCACGGCTCGGGCGAGCCTGCCCAGCGCTCGGCCGAGCTTCCCTGCTCATGCTTATTTTTCCGCCCTTTTTCCAACATCTTCTCGATCATGTAGCCTTCTATCCTTTCCTAACCTTCATACACACATTCTTCACACGAAATAGTAGCACCACAACAATTAAGAATCCTTCAAAACAACAAACATATTATTCCACAAAAATCATAAACCTAACAATTATTCAACTATGCAAAAGAACAAAATTCAAGAAATTGGGTTGCCTCCCAATAACGCTTGTTTAACGTCGAAAGCTCGACGATCATACCTCATCTCAATCATGATTGAAAGATGTGGAACCAGAACTCATACCTTGGCATACCTCATCGCACTCTTCGGGGAACCGAAGCTTCCTTCTAGCGCTCCTAGGTGGATCCGTATCCACACGAGCTTTCTTGAGTCGAACTTGATTGAGAGCTTCCCCATCCCCCGGATCCTTGCATATTTCTTTTTCCTCATTCATACTCTTCAAGTTTGGTTCCAACACATCCTTCATTCTCTTTTTGTTTACAACCTTCTCAATTTCACCAACATCAATGTTCTTCGGAGGTAATGAAAACACCACTTCCTTTCCACAACAACGGAATGTGAGTTCACCGTGATTCATATCAAAAAGAGCATCGGTCGTGTGCAAGAACAGTCTTCCAAAAATAAGTTGAATACCCCCTTGTTCTTCATATCTACAACAAGGAAATCCCCCGGGAAGGTAAACGTCAACACCTCGACATGGACATCTTCAACTACCCCTTTTGGGCAAAATAGAGCTTGGTTAGCCAATTGAAGCATTTGACTTGTTGGTTTTAAGTTTCCAACCTCCAACTCCTTAAACAAATCCCATGACATAATGTTGACACTTGCACCGGAATCACACAAGGCCTTCTCAATATGTTTCTCTCCATTCTTACATCCAACTACAAAACCTTCGGGATCTTCTTTCTTACAAGCAATGTTCTTCTCTTCAAACTCACTAATACCATCTTCAAATCCTTCTTCTTTACCAACAAGTTTGTCGAGCATAGGCACTCTCTCTATTTCTTCCGGTAGAGGCATCTCGACGTCTCCCTTCTTGACATACTCAAAAAACTTAACCTCTCCAATTCTCACATCCTCATTTGCTTCCACTTGCTTGACTTAAACTAACTTCCCTTCATCAGTTTCTTCTTCCATCTCTCCTTTCACCTCGATCAACTCCAACTTAGGAGTCATTACTTCTAAATTTTCCTCCATTCGATTTTCTCCTTCTACCATATTACAACCCTTCTTTTGCACCGTTTCTGTATCACTCGGAAACTTCCCAGCTTGGTGCTTCCCACTTAGTTATTTTGCAATCGAGGAAATTTGAAATTGGATCTCGGCAAACATGCCATCATACTTTTCAAATCTCTTGTCCAATTCCTCATTAGGATTTCTTCTTGGTTCTTGATTTGCATACCTACTATTTCCCCCAGCATATCCTTGGCTACTACTTCCCCCAGCATATCCTTGGCTACTACTTCCCCCTTCAATTTGTAATGGAGGATTGAGAGCGTTGTTTGGATTAGCATAGGAAAAATTTTGGTGAAAATGGTTGGACGGATGATAGTACATGATCCCCTGTGGATTGTATTGGGGACGAGCATTGAACCCCATTCTTTGATTCACAAAATTCAAACTCTCGGATGCGACTCTTCATGCCGAACTACCATCATATCATCATTTCTATTTCCTGATGTAGACAATGCATCAAGCTTCTTTTGCATGAGTGCAATTTGCTCTTTGAATTCTTCACTTTCCTTAGCCTCATTTACCGACTTAACCGATCGATAGTCCTTGCGTTCCTTACTCCAATGGAAACTATTCTCAGCCATTTTCTCAATTGTCCTCCAAGCTTCTTCTTCGAGATCTAGAAATGCTCCTCCCGATGAAGAATCTAACATCACTTTCGTTTCATAGTTTAATCCCCCGTAGAACTGGCAAATCTGTTGACTCCGAGAAAGTCCATGTCTATGTTGTAAACGGATTTTAATTCCTAGGAAGTTGAGCAATCGACTCTTGTATTCGCTAGTCACTTGCTACGGATAACTAGCAGTAGATGACTCTCGAAGTTGCAAATAGCTACGTTATTAACTCCGAGGCCACTCCCAACCGACCGTCGATTATTGCCCTATAATCCTAGCCCCGCACATGGATTAGAACTAAAACTATATGATTATGCACTTTTCACGATGATTCCATTCGCGTATTGGCTGCAATGTTCACATCAACTACCTATAGATTGGCTATTACCTACATCTAATAGGTATGAACAAGCTCAAGTGCAAATCAAGCCTTCATAGGAAAGTAAACAAGCATAGTCTTTCAATCCATCACAATATCCATAATACAACACTCACCTAGGAATTTAGTTCATCATAACTTGAATTAGAAGCAATACAAGTTGAGAAATAAGAATTGACATTACAAGGCTTCAAGGTCAAATTGATCTTCTACGACTGCCTTCGTTGAATCCAATCCACCGATTCTCCTTCTTCAAATTCCACCAAGACGATGGAATGTTCCTTGGTTCTCCATGATTCAAGTGAGGAAGGAAGTGTAGAGATGAATCTAGATGGAAGTTCGAGACGGTTATTCTCAAATTGGGCAAAAGTTTTTCATTTAATTGATTTCCCCCTTTTATAGACGAGCTAGCAGGGCCTCGGATCGCTCGAGCTGAAGTTGGCTCGCCCGAGCCTCCAGAAGATCTGCGGGGAAATGGGAAACCCGACCTGGCTCGGCCAAGCCTGCACACCGACCGGCTGAGCGAGCTCTCTGTCAGGCAGCACGGCCGAGCCTACACACCGCTCGTCCGGGCGACTCCTCTAAGCTCCCAAAACTCCTCCTTTTGCACCGCTCGGGCAAACATAGCCTCCTCGGACTTCATGCTTGGACGATTTTCCTCCAAAACTCTCCAAAATACGCTATATTATGCTCAAAATGTATCCTACATCATTTCAAACACGAAAACACAAAAACATGACAAAAGAATGACAAACTTATATGATATGAGGGTAAAATGGCCACAAACATGCACGCTCACACATCGAAAAATATGTCATTTTACACACATATCACCCCCCCCCCCCCCCGAAAAAAAACTTTAAACTTCTCCCACAATTTATTGCAAATGTGAAGGGATTCGTGAACTAAATCACGAACTCCGTTTACCCGGATCGTTAATTGATATCAAAAAAAAATTCTATGCTTATGATTATTCCTAGCATGCTCCTATTGATTATGCATAAAGGGGGGTTTTGCGGAATACCTTGATTACAAAACCCTAAAGAACGAGTGCGCGGAGATTTGATCCTCGATCGTTTTCCCACGCACAAAGATTTAATTCCTAACAGATTGAGGAAATAAATCAATGAAAATTAGTATGTAATTTTCGAAAACAAGAAGGAGAGAGAACAAAGAAGATAATCCTCCTGATCTGATCTTCTGATCTGTATCCCAACTCAATCTGAATATCTAATGAAGATTCCCTTCAGATTCCTTGCCCGGTTGAGAAAAAAAATTCCCTCCTCGTTTCTCAAATCTAGTCGATCACCACAACTCCCAAATTCTTGTTTGCTGTGTGCAACTTATGATCTTGTGATGTGTTGAGATCTGAGAAACTGAGGCCTATTTATAGGAAAATACTGGACTTCTATTGGGCCTGAGTTTCATGAGCCAGACCAAGGACCAGAATGAAAATAGAAAATAAGGCCTATCAATTAATTAATTCACATATTCAATCAAGAATATAATTAATTAAATAATATTGATTCATTCCACCAGAGAATCAATATTGTCCTACCTATTTGCTACCACGTTTTGAGGTACGGGTTGCATGGGCTCGGTTTATCCCCACATTTAAGGTTACAGACATTCGTTAATTAATTTAAGCTCTGACAAGCTATTTAATTAATTAACATCTTATATTCCTGAGTCAATCCACTCAAACCTTTTCACTTATGCTTGAACTTAATCAGCCTGTAGGACTTGAGCATAACGAACCTTTTGAGCTGCTCAGGGAATGTCACCATCCTATACTGGATGTGGTTACCTAGTTCCAGTACCAGACAGTCATACACAAACTGCTATCACCCAAGTTACAGATATACAAGCTCAACCAGAGCCTTTCAATGCAACTCAAAGTAATACACAATCTGCATATACATCTGTACCTTCATATAGGCTTAAGATCTCATCAAGCCATAGAGATCTAGATTCTTTTAATGTTAGATAAAAGAATCGATCTCGATTTAGGTCCTTATCAATGTGTGCCCCACACTAGCATACCCAGTCATCCAAGATAAGATGCTTATTACCGCGTATGCTACAGCCTACACCGACAGTTTATCCTGGAAATGATTCATACGATCTTCCGTGATCTACTACACACCGTATGATCTCCCTATCGACGAGATAAGAGGATAATTGCATTTGCGACACATGTTTGTTAATTCAGAAAGGAGATGAACATACAACATTTATGATTTCCAGTATATTAACCAATCGACCTTGTACATAATATACCAATCATAATACTTTCAGTATATAAATCCATCAAAATGAACACATCATCAAAAATTACAGGACAGGTGCATATAAAAACTCCAATACACATAAGTTGTCAGAATTCCATGTCAGAACTACTGCATGTCAATAGAAAATAAGGCCTATAAATTAATTAATTCACATATTCAACCTAGAATATAATTAATTAATTAATATTGATTCATTCCACCAGAGAATCAATAATGTCCTACCTATTTGCTACCACGTTTTGAGGTACAGGTTGCATGGGCTTGGTTTATCCCCACATTTAAGGTTACAGACATTCGTTAATTAATTTAAGCTCTGACAAGCAATTTAATTAATTAACATCTTATATTCCTGAGTCAATCCACTCAAACCTTTTCACTTATGCTTGAACTTAATCAGCCTGCAGGACTTTAGCATAACGAACCTTTTGAGCTGCTCAGGGAATGTCACCATCCTATCCTGGATGTGGTTACCTAGTTCCAGTACCAGACAGTCATACACAAACTGCTATCACCCAAGATACAGATATACAAGCTCAACCAGAGCCTTTCATTGCAACTCAAAGT
Source organism: Plectranthus barbatus (assembly GCA_026898455.1). Taxonomy (NCBI): domain Eukaryota; kingdom Viridiplantae; phylum Streptophyta; class Magnoliopsida; order Lamiales; family Lamiaceae; genus Plectranthus; species Plectranthus barbatus. The sequence goes on from JAPKLW010003270.1 coordinate 22,968, forward strand.
AATACACAATCAGCATATACTTCTGTACCTTCATATAGGCTTAAGATCTCATCAAGACATAGAGATCTAGATTCTTTTAATGTCAGATAAAAGAATCGATCTCGACTTAGGTCCTTATCAATGTGTGCACCACACCAGCATACCAAGCCATCCAAGATAAGATGTTTATTACCGCGTATGTTGTAGCCTACACCGACAGTTTATCCTGGAAACGATCCATACGATCTTCCGTGATCTACTACACACCGTATGATCTCCCGATTGATGAGATAAGAGGATAATTGCGTTTGCGACACATGTTTGTTAATTCAGACAGGAGATGAACATACAATATTTATGATTCCAGGTATATTAACCTATCGACATAGTACATAATATACCAATCATAATGCTTTCAGTATATATAAATCCATCAAAATGAACACATCATCAAAAATTATAAGACAGATGCATATTCAAACTCCAATATACATAAGTTGTTAGAATTCCTTGTCAGAACTACTGCATGTCAATAGCAAATAAGGTCTATCAATTAATTAATTCACATATTCAACCCAGAATATAATTAATTAATTAATATTGATTCATTCCGCCAGAGAATCAATATTGTCCTACCTATTTGCTACCACGTTTTGAGGTACGGGTTGCATGGGCTCGGTTTATCCCCACATTTAAGGTTATAGACATTCGTTAATTAATTGAAGCTCTGACAAGCTATTTAATTAATCAACATCTTATATTCCTGAGTCAATCCACTCAAATCTTTTCACTTATGCTTGAACTTAATCAGCTTGCAAGACTTTAGCATAACGAACCTTTTGAGCTGCTCAGGGAATGTCACCATCCTATACTGGATGTGGTTACAAAGTTCCAGTACCAAACAGTCATACACAAACTGCTATAACCCTAGATACAGATATACAAGCTCAACCAGAGCCTTTCACTGTAACTCAAAGTAATACACAATCTGCATATACTTATGTACCTTCATATAGGCTTAGGATATCATGAAGCCATAGAGATCTAGATTTTTTTAATGTCAAATAAAAGAATCAATCTTGACTTAGGTCCTTATCAATGTGTGCCCCACACCAGCATACCAAGCCATCCAAGATAAGATGCTTATTACCGCGTATGCTTCAGCCTACACCGACAGTTTATTCTGGAACTGTCTCAGCTGTGATAACCATTTATATCTCGCTAGGTCAAAGGATCCATATGATCTTCCGTGATCTACTACACACGGTATGATCTCTCTATCGACGAGATAAGAGGATAATTGCGTTTGCGACACATTTTTGTTAATTCAGACAGGAGATGAACATACAACATTTATGATTCCCAGTATATTAACCAATCGACCTTGTACATAATATACCAATCATAATGCTTTCAGTATATAAATCCATCAAAATGAACATATCAAAAATTACAGGACAGATGCATATTCAAACTCCAATACACATACGTTGTTAGAATTCCTTGTCAGAACTACTGCATGTCACTAGCATAGATCATCATAAACCTTAAACATATTTTCACCCCGAACGTATGACCACAAAGTTTAAGAGACATGCTATAGAAATTTCTCTAGAAACAAGCACAAGTAGTTTGACAAGGTAAAGCAACAGAACTCTCAAAACCTTACCTGACATGCTTGCATATGAATCTCTCTCTTTTTTCGAACTTGTTTTAGCAGTATTTATAGAAGAACGAGAGACCCAAGACAAAATATTAAGACTGGGAAAAGAAAAGTTACTTGTTAAATGACAAGAACTTCAATTTTCAACACAATATCATCCCTGGTCATCATCCAAATGCTTAAGATGGTAATGGTGTGGGTTACTTTTTGCAGGGTTCACAGTTTATAAAGACACCCACATTAAGCATTCACCGAATAATAAGGAAACCTTTCGAATTTCCTTGATAAGATAGGATTTAAAATTACAAAAGGAAAAATTGATAAAATTTTCATTCATAGGCATGATGCAGCGTGCTTATGTCATCGTCTCTCTCCTTTAACAGTTATTTTCAACCACGCCTCCCCTTGCTGTAGTTTTAACCCTTTTTACAATCTGTTATTTTCTTTTTTTATGTGGTCTGACAATATTAAACTAAAAAGAAACTAAAATCATAAAATAAAATTCGAACTACAACTTAATTAAGTTCTAACTCGTCCTACACTCATGCTACTCATAGGATGCAGCATAAAACTTCACAGGAAAATTGACATAACAAAATTAAACTTAACTAGGCATGAAAGTAAAATTTAACTAAAATTAAAATGAAGTACCAAAATAAATTCTTAAGCCATCACCACATGCTTCATCAATCCTCATGATGACTTAGGTTACCTCTTGCTTCAAGGCACTTGAACTTGGGTGGAAGCATTCCCCTTCTCCATGCTTACCCAATAGCAATGTTTCACTCTCTAGCCATTGACTTTAAAGACAATCCCCGTGCTTTCATTTTTCAATTCAATAGCTCCATATGGATATCTTTTCACCATAGTAAATGGTTCTGACCACCTTGACTTGAGCTTGCCAGGAAACAATCTCAACCGGGTATTGAAGAGTAATACCTGTTGTCCTACTTCCAAGGTTTTGTCTGCAATCTTGCTGTCATGCCACCTCCTCACCTTTTCCTTGTAGATTTTGGCATTTTCATAGCTCTGCAACCTCAATTCCTCAAGTTCATTCAGCTGCAAGATCCTCTTTTCTCCACTTGTCTTAGGATCAAAATTCAGTTTCCGAGTTGCCCAATAGGCCTTATGCTCCATTTCCAGAGGCAGGTGGCATGCCTTACCAAAGACCAGCCTGTAAGGGGACATTCCCTAGGCTGCTCATTCCCATGTCCTGCTCCATCAGGGTTTCCTTCAGCCATCTTCTTTACTTTCTATTTTCTTCTATTTCTTCTAAAAGTTCTTTCAATCTTTTCACTCATAAACTACTAACCCCCTGCATAAGGAAAATGGTTAGTTTCCAAAAGCATTCAGGTCAGACTACATATTACATTACTCAAGCAATTCAAAAGCATTCAGATTTAAACTTAAACACTCCCCGGCAATGGCGCCAAAAACTTATTGTGTGCTATAGTGTACCTACATAACCATGCGCAAGTATACGCAATCGACAAGTAATACAGTCCTCGAGACCAGATATCGAACGCTAGAGAGTGTAAGTTAAACCGTGCACTTAGAACTACTTGCAAATAAGATGTGAGTGTTACTAATTCCTACTCAAAGCACAAATAAGCACAAACAATGATTCCAAATAAGGCTAAGATTAGCAATATTTCTTCCTGACACAAGACAATCATAAAAGTCTAAAAGTTATTACAATAATGAGAATTACACTCGGGTTATGGAATTACTCACTATCACTATTCTATATGCTGGAGCTTTTATCTCGCTTTTCTCTGAGTCTTAGAACTTTCGTGAAATTTCCTAGCACGCTTCCGCTCTACTAGTTCTACACTATCCTATTGTGCATCATATGCCTAAGCCTTCCACAATATTCAACTGAAGAGATTCTAAGTTCTGGTTCTTTTCTAAGTTGCACTATTTCATACGTCTATGTAAACAATGCAATTATCTATGATCCCCTCTACTTATTTCTCCTTCCGATCACCATAGGTGAGATATTTCCATTCACTTTCGTGCTCAAGAAATCAATTAAACCAAGATCAAAGATAAACTCAGATTTCAGGAAACATAAATCCAACACACAGTCAAGTTCAAGTAAATATTCCACAACCCAAGTGTGGTGAGAGTTAGTTCATGCTAGCGAGGTAAATAAAATAAAGATGGAATTCATTCACCATAATTACAAACTCAAAAACTAAAAATGAAGAACAATTGGTGATGATCTCTGGACGGCTGATTGTTTTCCTCCCAGCAAGCTACTCTTCCGGTGTGTGTTCGTATGTGTTCTCAAATGTACTCTCTTCTCTTCATATTTATCCTCACTTTTTATCATCACCCTTGATTCTCCTTCCCTTCTCAAGATCGTTCCACATGTAAACATATCATTTTTCCTTTCAGAAAATAATTTGGCTCCTTGTTTGAACATGTGAACATATCATTTTTCCTTTTGATCCTTGTCTTCAAGTGGTACCGGAGAGAGAATCTTCTTCATCCAAATCTTTTGCGCTTCCCATGCTCTAGCATGACTGCTGGCCAATATGTGACTGGTAAGCTCCAATATTCCAAACTTGGTCAAAAACCTCACAAAAGCTTGCAAAAACTTATTAAACTTCGAAATGACCAAAATAAAATGCAATTAACACTAAGATAAAAATAAAATCATAAAGGACTCCAAATGAGAACAATCTTATTGAAAACAACATCCAAGTCAACTAAGAAAAGACTAAAAGATAACTCTTTATGAGAGTTATCGTGTATAAAGCAAGTCGCATTTATTATGGAATTTAATGCAATAGGATTGAGAGCAGTCAATCAAAAATCAACGGTCCAACACCATGTCTCCACGTTGCGGAAAATGATACTTGAGGGTACACTCACGTAAGAAACTACGACCCTAGGTATAGGTCAAAATGATGATAACTGTTGTTTCATCTCCCATCCGTCGATTTTCACATCTCTAGCATAATCTTAACCATTTCTTCATAAACTATTTTGGAGCCAATATCTATCAAAAAGGGTTTTGATCTCTAAGAGGAGTCCTTATGCCTCTCAAAATCACTTGAGACACGATCATCTTCTTCGAAAAACTCTCTTTTGAATCATCATATACCAAACTTCCAGAAATCATATGTTATCAAAATCAACGACCGATCTTACCGAACATCGCAAATCTTCCAGTGGACCCGAACATTCAGATCCAATCCCACCCCTAGGCTTTATACTAGAAGTCCTACAAAAACTTTAACCTTCTTACACTGGAATCTCCAGTGTGGAATTTTTTGATCTTTCGATAAAATATGGATGACTTCAACCACCTTCAGGTGTCTAAAAGGACAACTCTATCTTTTGAACAACAATGCACCGCACAGGTTCAAAAAGAAAAACGGGCAATGAGCCGAGACCCATTAGATTGTTGAGAAAAGAAGATCTTATAAACTTCTTGACAGCAAGACCCATGAGATTTTGCTCACAAATGGTGGCAGAATTCTATGCTCGAGTGGAGATAGCCAAAGGTCAAACGCACTTCACCACATCAGTTCTTGGACAGAAGATTGTCATAGACCCATACTTGTTGGCCAACATCTACTCGTTGAACCAAAAAGGCCCTCATGTTGCTCTGTATAGAGACAAGAATATCGAGATCACGAAGAAGTACTCGCTAAAGTTGAAGAAGCCAAACATTAATGAAGAATGGACTACAAGCACCAAGAACACCCATCTTGATGACTTCTACAAGTTGTTAAGCGATGTAGTCATCATTGTTCTATAGTGTGAGACTGGATCTCATTCTGAACTTAGCCAAAGGAAGTATTCTGTCATGATGGCCATTGATGATGGAATCAAAGGAGATTGGGTTTCATTCATCTATGGGCATTTACTAGAAAATGTGCGGAGAAACGACAAGATGGAGGACACCAAAATCTTCACCCATCAGGTTAGCTTAGGTCTGAAAATATTTCACCTGCTGGAGATGTTGCTGCCTAAAGATAAGCTTGAACCAAGGAACCTTTGATCAACACGGATTATATACCCACTGTCAAGAAACCAAAGCAGCGACTTGCATCTAATAGAATGCTTATTGGCCAATATAGAAAGGAAATTAAGGATTCTACCCTCGCTGCATCAGTAAAAGTGGTATCTGTCAGGGCGCAAGGTGAATATATTCCACCACTTGCCTGACCAGTGTCAAAGGAACTACGTACTGAGTTGAAATGGAAAGCCGAAGTGGATAGTCTTTCTCAAGAAATGGAAAAAATTGAGTCTCTTGGATTCAAGACTGTCACATCACCAGTAATCCCCACTGCTCTACCTGTCGAAAATTTTCTCTTGAAAAGAAACGAAGAAGGCTAATAAAGAAGTATGCAACACAGATCAATCCTGCTCCTGGCACCTCTGAGCACACACACTCCAAAATGGTGAGAAAATGACCACTTACTCCTGAAGAGGTTGAGAGTGCAGCCAAGCAAAGAGAAAGGAAGAAGAGTAGACCAGCAGACTGGATGGCCAATAGACTAGATGGCTAAGGAAAGTTTAAAAAAAATTGCTGAAAAGAGAGCCCTCGAAGCTGCACTACATGCTAGAGATGAAGCTTTTGAGTTAGAAAAAGATAATTTCGAGGTCAGGAAGAAAGTCATATCTGAAAAGAAAACCAGGGAGGAAGTACCTCATAAGAAATATAAAGACCTTCAAGCTAATTTTGCTAGGATGCTAACCAGTGCATTGAAAAGAAAATGTCACGCTTCTGAGATAGATCCATAATTTTTGGCAGGGTTCGTTGAGGCTAGGTCACTGAATCTTGATCCTTCAAAATCGAATTCATCAAATATCTTATCTGAAGAAGGATTCAACAAACTATTAGTAGAGTTACTTCAAATGGTTAATGATGGCTAGAGTGATGATGAAGTATTGCGCCTGGTGGATCAGTATAATAAAGAAGAACAAGATCTGAGCAGGTTGAGACTGGTTAAGGTGAAATAAATGAAAGTGAAGTACGGGAAGATATCTCTGGAGAATTTAGGTTCAATATAAATAAGGTTGCAACGTTAGAAGAACACTTGGATATTATCAATCTGTCAAAAATCACCCCTGAACAAGAGGCGTGTTCTGATTCAACTTTAATGCAGACCAAAGAGGAAGTGACAGAAAAGATAGTCTACAAGGAGATCAAAGATACCTACTCAACATATATCGGAGATTCCCCTGAGCTAAGGGTAGAGTTCAGAAGAAGGAGAACTTATGATATCTGCACTCATCAACTAAACCATGAAGATCAGGTTGTCAATTACTGTAGAATGGGTGGTCATACTGGAGGTCAGAGGAACAATGGGAAATGAATGGATGGGAGTAAGGTCAGGAGATCCCCAGAGGATCAAAGATTATATTCAAGAGAGATTGATGCAGATTTGTTTCTTCTGAAGCATCCCTGGAGTTCATGGAGTTCAACTACTTGAACCGATAGAGGGTCATTTTCAATTGATTGGACACCTAGAGGACCTGTCAGACATTACTAGTGTCCCAGGATTCAAATTCTGAGTAAACTCACTAGGGGGGACCTAACACATAATAAAATCAAATCATAGGGGAATGTGAAAAAAAACTGTTTCATCTAGAAAACTTCATGCTTGGAATTCTTTGACTATTGTGAGACACTCCACCTTTGAACCAGGTAAAGTACAAATGGCGGTGTCCAGGTTCTTGCAGTCACTTGCTCATGCTGCTCGTCAAAGGGAATCAATGGCTGAACCACAAAGATTTCTTCCCAATGGTGCAGGAGCATCCTCAATAGGAACTCATACTGAAGTTCATCCTAAACCCCTTGCAGAACACTCCACTTCGTGCAAGATCATCAATGAAGAACCACTCTTCATTCCTGCAGCAACTATTCCAAATAACTCACATCTATCTACCTCTCAAATTCATGAAATCGTCCATGCATCAGAGGAACGAGTCCTCAAAATCATGGAGGAGAGAATTGACACTCTAGTTGGTGTCGTTGATGAGTTCATATTTTCACTCATATCTAGTTTGATCATTTATTATTTTTTGATAAGTTTTAGTTTATTTCCTTCACTTTTGTCGCATGAGTCAATCTAGAGTGTTTTTATGCTTGTCATGGTAAGATTTTAGAGGTTTGAGGCCAAACTCATTGGAAATTCGTACTGAAAGCAGTAGATGTTCAAATAAACAGTCACAACTTATTATAATCATGTAATTTCAGATAATGATTGAATTATCTTTCCAATGCAACTGGAATCGGGTCAATCGGAGTTCGGGAGCAAGTTATGGCAAAAACCATGAGACTATGTAGAAGGGTCGAAATGGGCAAATTGTGGCGACATGAAGTCTGTGTGTCGATCAACAGGAAGGGTGATGTTCGACAAACGGAGCAATTTTGGAAGGAACGTGCAATTTTACAAGTTTTTGGGCGAGAATTGATGGAAACAAAATATATACATCAAATTGGAAGCCTTGAAGACCCAAAAACGAAGATAAATGTAAAATAGGATATGGAGATTAAGATTTCCATTAAATGTAATCTTATTCCTTATAGGATTCTACCATGTAAAGCCTATACAAGCTCTATAAATACCTCTCTAGATAGATTATTCATTAGACTTAGTCTCATAATCTCTTCTTCTTCTTATTTTCTGTAGTACTTTTCGTCTTTAGTTTTTTATTTTATTTATGTATTTGAGAATTCCTATTTTATTTTATTAATGCAATTTACTTTTCATTTAATTATGTCTTTTTATTTTATTATGTCTAGTTTATTTTCCTAGCATAATCTAGGGTTTGTACAACTGTTTTAGATGCATGGTTGATTGATTAATTCATTGTTGATTGTTTGTTATTCCTTTTTTCATAATTCTAAGTTAATTGAAGGACCGAGAGGTGAAGATTGATTTAGATGTCTAGCTATTGATAGAATGACCGAGAGGTGAATATTGATAGTGGGATTAGGAATACATGATGCGATTTGTATTATCGGACCAAGAAGTACTAGATTGTAGGGATTTAAATATGTTGAACTTATGAGATTGATTAATAGGTGTTCTAGATACCGAGAGGAGATAGTCACTTATTAGTAATCTTGTTATTATTTGTTGGGCCAAGAAAATTCTAACAATTATCTAATATCTCACATGTTGCATGAATATGATTGATTATTTATTTGCATGTGATCTAGGATATAAGTTCAACCCTAGGATCTGTGTTTTCCTTTCTATGCTTTAATTTTTTTTTAAAAAAAAAACCCAAATTCTATTTTCTAATTGCTCAAACAATTTATTCAAAAATAATGTTTTAGTACATAAGTTTATTTCCCAACATCATTCGTTGTAGGTTCAACATTCGAGTTATGAATCTATTTGTTATCAAATAGAGTTCGATCTTGTTACTAGTCTGTTCTGAGGATTGCTGGATGGAGTTTTATTTACTCAAACAATGAACCAAGAACTATGGCTAGTACATGGGATAATCTCGTTATTCTTTCCTTATGGGTTTGTCAACTTATGGTTTTATATTTGGCCAATGTATTGTGCAATTATTCTGGTAAAAATGTCAGTGATCAAATTGGCGCCGTTGTCGAGGAATAATAGATTTAGACTTGTTACTAATTCTGTTGGAGGATTATTGATTTGAGTTGTATTTTAATTTTTGTTTTTTTCTGAATTCAGATATTCAAAAAAAATAAAAAATAATAAAAAAAAATGAGGGAGGCCTCTGTATCGATCGACATGCCTGGTGTCGATCGACACAGAGGGGTCGACAACGACACACTTCGACCCTATGATGGGGTCAACAAGAAGGCTCCATGTCGACTGACACGTCGCACGTCAATCGACACGGAGGGCCAACTACTAAAAAAGTCAATGTTGCAATTTCTAACCCTCTAGAGGATAAAAAGTTATGTTTGAGATCCACTGCGAGGTACCGTTCTTTTTCTTGTCTGATTTTCAAACTTTTTCTACTCTCTGAGTTCAAACTAAGTTTGGGGGGATGTGGACAAGAATCAAAAATCTCTATCCTTTTATTTAATTATGCTTTCCATATTTAAATTTTTACATATTAGTTTTTAGTTTAAATTTTTGCCTAGTCAAAAATTTTCAAACCTTTTTAGTAGAATTTTTTAACATTATCTCTTCTGAACAAGATAATGCGATTAATGATTGATCTTTTGATGGTTTGAGTCAATTTTGATTGTGATTAAAGTAGCCTATGAATGTAGAATTGATCCTTGTACTTGCATGATAGAGTAGGTTGGATTTGATATTTACAATGGAAGAACAAAATTTTAACCCAAGTGAGTTTTTTAGTCTTGCATTCGTTTGATGTGAGAATTGCATGTTATGTTTTCTCTAGAACTTGTTTTATTTCTGTTTCAAGACTGAATAGTGTGCACAAGTCAAGGAAATGATTTTAGGCCATCTTTGTTAGCCCTTAGTCTGTATACTATCCTACTGAGCATTTATTCCTAGTCAGCCCTTTTGAGCCAATGTGTTTTTTCTTTCTTTATCTATAAAGTTGAGGAAAAGTGAGGGGATCACTCTTGTCAATGAGATGTGTGTTTGGATAGTTGTTTGAGAAGGATAAGATATTAATTGGTGGGTGAGTACAAGAAGGTTGAGCTCAAGAGAAAAAAAAAATGAGTTTTGTTGTATCCTTAGAAGCTCATTACCTATGAAAAAATATATATAAGAGCATAAAAGGATGTGGAAAAAGAAAAGGAAAAAAAATGAATGAATAATGAGCATTGGTATGCATTGAAAATTTAAGGAGATGGGTGAATACTATTAGATGGTGGTTTGAATTTGTTGAGAGTGATCAACTCAATTTATTTTTAGTCTACTTGGCCATATATTTTTCTTACCCTTAACAAAAAGCCTACATTACAACCAATCAAAGTCCTTTCTGTTACTTGACTTGTGTGTACATTTAAGCAGTGGAGGAATTAGAATATTTGCAAGCTTATGGTAGATGTAAATCATACATGATGGAGTGAATACACATTAAACCCATAAAAACACTTGAGTGATGAGCGATACACTTTCTTGTGAGGTTCTTCAAATTTACTAATTTTCTGGCTTGATTTTAATTGTTTGTGTAATGCGCATATTTCACACTTGGATTGTGATGAATCTTGTGAGAAATTTCACACTTTGATAACATAAATTTGAGAATTATTCTTTTCTTTTTATTGAGGACAATAAAATATTCAAGTTTGGGAGATTGATGAGTTCATATTTTCACTCATATCTGGTTTGATTAATTAGTATTTTTCGATAAGTTCTAGTTTATTTCTTTTTTTTTGTTGTTGCATGAGTCTATCTAGAGTGTTTTTATGCTTGTCATGGTAAGATTTTGCAGGTTTAAGGCCAAATTCATTGAAAACTCATACGAAAAGAAGTAGATGTTCAAAGAAACAGTCACAACTTATTATACTCATGGGATTTGAGCTAACGGAGTATGTCAATTTAAAGAGCATTGAATTAGCTTTCCAATGCAACTTTAATCGGGTCAATCAGAGTTCAGGAGCAAAAATTATGGCCAAAACCGTGAGACTACACAAAAGGGTCAAAATGGGCGAATTCTGGTGACATGTAGCCTCTGTGTCGATCGACAGGAAGGGCGACGATCGAAATATGGAGCAATTTTGGAAGAAAAGTGCGATTTTACTAGTTTTTGGGCGAGAATTGATGGAAACAAAAGATATATATCCACTTGTAAGCCTTGAAGAAAAGAAAGATATATGTAAAATAGGATATTAAGATTAAGATTTCCATCAAATCTAATCTTAGACCTTATAGGATTCTGCCATGTAAAGCCCATACAAGATCTATAAATACCTCTCTAGATTAGATTATTCATTGGACTTAGTCTCATAATCTCTTCTTCTTCTTAATTTTTGTAGTATTTTTAGTCTTTAGTTTTTTATTTTATGTATGTATTTGAGCATTCCTATTTTATTTTATTAATGCAATCTACTTTTCATTTAATTATGAATTTTTATTTTATTATGTCTAGTTAATTTTCCTAGCAAATTCTAGGGTTTGTACAACTGTCTTAGATGCATGCTTGATTGATTAATTCTTTGTTGATTGTTTGTTATTCCTTTTTTCTTTCATAATTCTAAATTAATTGAAGGACCGAGAGGTGAAGATTGATTTAGATGTCTAGCTATTGATAGAATGACCGAGAGGTGAATATTGATTGTGGGATTAGGAATACATGATGCGATATGTACTGTCGGACCAAGAAGTACTAGATTGTAGGGATTTAAATCTGATGAACTTTTGAGATTGATTAATAGGTGTTCTTGAGACCGAGGGAGATAGTCACTTATTAGTAATCTAGATATTATTTTCCGGACCAAGGAAATTCTAACACTTATCTGATATCTCACCTGTTGCATGAGTATGATTGATTATTTATTTGCATGTGATCTAGGATAGAAGTTCAACCCTAGGATCTGTGTTTTCCTTTATATGCTTTAAACTTTATTTTTATTTTTATTTTCAAAAAACTCAAAATCTATTTTCTAATTGCTCAAACAATTTATTCAAAATTATGTTTTAATACATGAGTTTATTTCCCAACATCATTTTCTATGGGTTCGACATCTGAGTTATAAATCTATTTGGTATTAGATAGAGTTTTATCTTGTTAATAGTTTGTTTTGAGGATTGCTGGATTGAGTTTTATTTACTCAAACAATGAACTAAGAACTATGGCTAGTACATGGGATAATCTCGTTATTCTTTCCTTATGGGTTTTTCAACTTATGCTTTTATAAATTTATTTGGCTATTGCAATTAATCCGGTAGAAATATCAGTGATCAGTCGTCAAAGAGAGGGAAGAAACAAGAAGAAAAGTTGATGAGGAACACCAAAAGAAGTTCGATGCCCACATGGACAAAATTTCTGAACTCATTGCCGCTTTTTCCAAAGCTGATAAAAAGTAAAATCATTCCTCTAAACTCCTCTTTGATTTATCCATTATTGACCTTTCTCTGTTGATGTCTGGACTTGTACTTCTGTTTGCACTATCAAAGACTTTTGAAGATTGCTTCTTGCTCTCTTGCGTACTTAAGATTCTTAATTCCTCTAAACTTACTTGAAAAATCAATTGAGCAATATCACTCTAAATTTATAAGGAGTAGAACTTAAATAGAAAGCTGAAATTTAGGGGGAATCTTTTTGAGTTTATAGACTAATTGTCATACTTGTAAAAACTCTAAAGATTTTCACTCCTCATCAGCTTAGGTTAGAGATGGCTTTGACCACACCAAAAAGGGGGAAATTGTTAGGAAAATGATAGAAATATCCTTCCTTTTAAATTTTGTTTTAGTGGGTCAAAGAATGTAAAAGTCATCTTAGTTAATTTTCAACTTAGGTGAAAAATATAATGTCCTGTAAGCTGTCGGAATGCATCCCTCATTGTATGAACTTCTTGAATCAGCGCCAAAGCATCCCCCGTTGTAAGTTGTGCATCCGGATCCTCCAAAGGGGGCATAATCGGATCATCTTCTGGTGGGTTCTAATCAGTAGGCGGCTCTATCTTTTTCATTCTATTTCTCCTCCTACACGATGCTTCAATCTCTGGATTGAGAGCTTCAATCGGTTTTCCTTGAGATCTCGTATTCATGCACCACCTGAAATGAAAACAAGTAGATATCAGTTCGGCATCGATCGACTTAGTGTTACGTCGATTGACGCAAGGGAGTGATTGGCGTTGATTGATGCAAGAATGTGTCGATCGACGCACTAGAATTTCGACATCGATCAACGTGAGTATGCATCGATCGACACCGAGAACAAACACAAAAAATCAGGCACGCACACGTACAAAAAAATAAAACTCAATCCAGCTAATCCTAGAACGAACTAGTAACAAGATATAGACTAACACATCCCCGACAACAGCGCCAATTTGATCACTGTAAAATCTACAGATAAATTGCAGAACAGTGGCAAATAAAATTTATAACTCAAGTCGAACCCAAGGGAATTGTTTGGGGAAATTATCCTATGTACTAATTGTGATTCTAAAATTCATTGTTTGAGTAAATAGAAAACAGGGTTTTGATTTTATAAAAGTAAAGAAAACAATACTGGAAATTAAAGAGTTTGTGAAAGCAAATTTAAAGGAACACAGATTCTAGGGCAAATATTCAATTAGGATACATGCAAATCAATCAACTCAGCATTGGTGGAAAATCAGAAAATACCATAACTTCTTGGTCTGACAATTGTAGCCTAGGTTACTATTATATGAATGTGTGTGCTTCGTCGGCCTCAATAACACAGTAATAATCAACCTTCTTTAATCCAAAGATTTAAACCCTACAATTATTATCTTCCCCTAGGACAGAAAATCAATTGTATTCAAATTCCTTTTCCTATTATTAATTTTCTCCTCCTGGTCTTTCAATTAATAACTTTAAACCTAGAATTAATATTATCTCTCGATCTCACAATTCTAGATTCTACAAATTAATTCAGGAACTCAAAAACCTTGCATATTGAGTTGAATAAATTAAACATGCATTCAAAATTGAATATTCATAGCCCTTTAACCCGCTAAGGTTTCTAGCCACTCATAGCAGATAGAAATCCAAAAGAAAACATATTAAATTGCATAAAAGTAAAGAACTTACAATAAAAATAAAGAATTTCGTGTTTCCCAACTCTCAAAACTGAATACTGGATGAAAAGATTATGAAAAGGGTATGAAAAGGTCGAAATTACAAGGATATAAATATATAGAGGTGGATGTGTATCTTATCAAATCCGGGGCTAAAATATGATATAATTCGAGTTTAATCGAATTTTTGCGTCAGCAGGACTCACGTCGATCGATATGGTTCTGCATCGATCGATGCGAAGCATCCACGTCGATCGATGTGGATTCTACGTCGATCGATATGGTCCTTCACTTTCCAGACTTGGTCATTTCTCGCCCCTTCTGCGGTCTCATGCTTTTGGCCATAACTTCCTATTCCGAACTCCGATTGACCTGATTCCAGTTGCGTTGGAAAGCTAACTCAAAGCTCTATCCATTGCCATGCACCAATAGCCCGAATTCCTCGTGTAGATGAACTATTCACTGATACTTTTGCACGTCAACTGCTTTCGGAACGGTTTTCCAGTGAATTTGGCCTAAAACCAGTAGAAACACACGACATAGTATAGACTCATGCATGAAATATATATATATATATATATATATATATATATATATAAACTCAATAAAACTACATAAAATAATAGAAAATAATATAGATAAGTGAGTGAAATAATGATCTTATCAACTACTTGGTAGTTTTTCTCACCAAGAAAAATTACAACAGTCAAGTACATCTTGTACTCTGACTCTTATAGGCAACTTGTCACAAAAGAGATAGTTCTCGGGGGAACTTTAAACACCCCATTCCGGCTACAAGGAGGCTGTGAGTGGTGCGCCCACACTCTGAGGAGCTGCGAAGCGAGGAACCAAGCAAGGACCAGACGAGTGCGCTTGTGGATCGGTGGATGGGGCATTCACCAACAAGCAATAGATCGTAGGAGCACCTGTAACCGTTCTAAGCTTAGTGGATTACCAAACCTAGTGTCTTAAGAGTAGATGTAGGACGGGTAAGTCCGAACCACTATAAGCCTGTTTGTCTTTTATTGCTATATTTATTTATTTGTCTGTATAGCTTTATTTTATTTTGAAACCCAACAATCAAGTGTTGGGGTATATGCTGAATATTGACAATTAAGACAAAGCGAACATCAATTACCTAAAATATTTGAACAAACCAAGTTGACACATCTCCCTCCTTGGATAAGTGCAAGAAACCGAACATACATATAAAATTTTCCGATGTGCATTCATAACTATAATATGATAAATCGGGACCAACACAAACTATTGAGGTTTAGGGAATTTTATCCCATTTTTTTAAAGTAAGGGAAATATATCCCAAACTATTAAGATTTAGGGAATTTTCTCCCATCTTTTTAAAATTTGGTAAATATATCCTAAACTTGAATTTTATTAGGAAAATATATCCTAGATCAATAATGATGTTAAAATCGTGCTGATTCTCGCGTTATGCAACAAGTGTTAAAGGAGATCGATTTAATTCTTTTTTTTTAAATCTCACATCCGCTAAATATTTATTAAAGAATAAAAATAAATAAGAGTTACAATTCATTCAACACGTTGCATATAATGCAAGAGTCAGCACGATTTTTTTAACACTATTTTTCATATGATATATTTTCCTGATGAAATTAAAGTTTTGATATATTTCCCTAACTTTAAAAGGATGGGATAAAATCCCCTAAATCTCAATATAGTTTGGAAATACACTTTAAAATGGTGGGATTAAATCACCTAAATATTAATAGTTTATGATATATTTCCCTAACTTTAACAAGATGGATAAAATTCCCTAAATTTCAATAATTTAGGATATATTTCTCTAACTTTAAAAGAATGGGATAAAATTTCCTAGATGTAAAAAGTTTGAAATATCTTTACTAGGTTTTCCCAAAAAAACTATTACATTGCAAATGAATAAAATACATAAAATCCTTAAAATAAAGCTAATATATTGAAATTGACTAACAATCGAATTTTTTAGTATATTTGTTATGTTCTAATGCAACTTTACTATTGAGATTGTATGTTCATTTAACAAATTATAAATATTGTAGAGTTAGTTAAATTTATCAGAGACATTCACAATCAGCCAACGATATGTTTTCATGCTATATTAACACCATTCGAAGCATATACAAGATATAAAAACATAACAATCTTTCTAAGATGTCTACAATTATCATGCATGTGGGAGTCATTAACAACCCTGACCTCCCCAATTTGTGTGGGATATTGCATATACAATTATCATGGGAATGTACATATTTAACTAACCCAAGTGATGGACAAAAGAAAGATATTGTTGTTTCTTCAACAATTTCTAATCTCTAGAATTATAACACGTGAGCGACCTATGATATTTGGCAAATACTCAGATGAGATGGTCTTATTATTTTTATTGTAAAAACAAATTTAATTATATTTTAATTTATTCAAATGATGTATTTCTTTATTGCAAACGATATATTTCTTTGTCGCAAATAATGTAATTTCTTACAGTTAAAAAATAATATATTAAAAAATAAAATGATGTATTTATCTTATTGAAATGATGTATTAAGAGCACAATAAAAAATTATGAGAGCATCTCACAGGAGACCAATTTATGATATTTTTAATAGATAAAATGAAACATTAAAATATAATTCAAAGAATTTTTTTTTTATATAATTGATCAATAGTTTAAGATTTTTCATAATTCTCCCTTTCTTTTATATCCTTTTAATAAATACTTGCAGCCCCCCATGATTTCTATATGTATTAACTATGTATTATTATTTAATATTTTACTTTACATCATTAAATGAAATGTCAAAGGTATTGAAGATCATCTAAAAGATTATCAAAATACTTAGCATATCTTTTAAATAGAGTAAAATGTTTTTGTTGTTATTTTATTTCCTTGTTTTAGGATTCTTTATGTAAATATATACCTTATTTTAGGGTTGACAATTTTTTATCCGATTCGATAATCCGATATTAATCCGCATGATAACAAGGGGTATTGATTGAGATTTATTAGATATGGATCCTTATCGGATTGACACGATAAAGACACGAAAATTTTGGGTCGGATTCGGATTGGATACAGATCGAATGGGATAATCCATTAAACGGATCGGATTCGGATCGGATACGAATATCAGTTAATAAATTAATAAAAATTATTTATTTTTAATATATAATAATTAATTAATTAATTTTGAGATATTAGTTTAGATTTAGAGTTCTTTCAAAAACTCCGATTTATTGGTTCTTCATTATCCGTGAGCCAAATTTTTAATTCACCACCAAAAAATGTATTCATTTATCTATTTATTATATTTTTTAATAATTATTTTCTTCTACTATCAAAATTTAATAACTTTTGTTTTCTCAACTTCAAGTTTTCAATTAAGTTGTATCAACCGATTATTTAGTTCGTAAGATCTGAAATTTAAATCTTTATGAAAGTATTGTAGATTCGTCTGAATACTCATTCATTGTCTCAATTCTTGTAATTTCACCATAATAGAAGAAAGTTATTTATTATAATTAATTTTATTTGTTGTAAATTTTAATGTTTTAATTAATACTAGATTTACTTTCGTGCATTACACGAATTAAATTGTGTATAATATTATCTATAAAGTACACAATAACACTCCAATAATTTTATATTATAATTTAAAATAGTAATTAAGTTAACAAATTAAATTTATAAAGTTGTAAGTTTAAATATTTTATATGCACCCACGTTTGATTAACACGCTCCATATATACAAAGATATGGATTGTTTTATTTTTGAATAAATAAATATGTTTATATATTTTAATAAAATAAATAAATATTTCTATAATATCAATTACTATTATGTTAGATACTACGAGGATTGTGTTAGATGTAATTTTTTAACAGCTATGTCATTATGTTTTTAAATAAATAATATATATATTATTAGATATTCCAACACATGGAATATTTGTTAGGTGTAGTTGGTGGATATTCCCATAATTAGTGGGACTCAAAATAAAAAAAAATGTGTGGTTCTCATGCATTTCATTTGCCTGTAAAAGGCCTCATTTGGTGTTCTTAGAAACACACCAAGAAGAGAGAAAGAAATAAGAGAGAAGGAGAGGCGTAAGAAAAATAGAGAGTGTATTTCGAGTATAGAGTGCTTTTATTTTTGTAATAGTTTATTTACAGAAATAAACCCAGAAAATTGTCCCAAAATTCTCTTCGAGTTTTCTTCCGTTGGTTCGAGAAATTAATTCGATACCAACCCTACTTGTTTAAATTTTTCATTATTGATCCAGTTGGGGCCAACAATTGGTATCAGAGCTAAGGTTGTTCTTAGTATGCTCTGTGGTTGCAGCTTGGGCTGATCTTCCACATCAGAAAAGATATCCTTGGTAGCTGAACTTTTTGTGAACTCAAAGGGAGATATTGAGAAAAATGGCAATGATAGTAGGAGATACACGGGCACAGCAAGGGAGCAGTTCATCGTTCCAATACCCGTTGCTATCCAACACGAACTACACCAGTTGGGTAATTCGTGTGCAAGCAATGATGGAGGACCAGGGTGTGTGGGAGACTGTTAAGCCAGCAGAGGGCGCGGAGGTTGACGCCCGGCTTGACAAGAAAGCGAGGTCGCATCTCCTACAAGCGCTGCCGGAAGACCTCCTCATGCTTGTTGCCAGCAAGAAGACGGCCAAGCAAGTTTGGGACTGCCTCAAGACGAGGTTTGTCGGAGCTGACCGAGTAAAGGATGCAAGGTTGCAGACCTTAAAGAACGAGTTCGATGCTATGAAGATGAACGACAGTGAGTCGCTCGATAACTACGCCGGCCGACTCACAACCATGTCGGTCAGATACTAGAGCTTGGGGGAGACACTCAGTGATGCTGCCCAGGTGAAGAAATTGTTCGATACGGTACCAGAACGGTTCATCAGTGTGATAGCCGGCATCGAACAATTCTACGACCTCAATACACTCTCTTTCGAAGAAGCCATGGGAAGGTTGAAAGCCTTCGAAGAGCGCACGAGCAGGAAAAGCACGAGCGTTAGTGGCAGGGAAGAACAAGTACTCTTCACTCAGGCAGAGTGGGAAGCCCGTTCGAGGAGAGATGGCGGTGAACCATCTTATTCCCAGCAGAGGTGGTATCCTGCAGCAGGTGGGAACCGAGGACAAGGAGGTCGAGATGCACTACCTCGAGGCAGAGGGCAAGGTAGAGGGCAAGGCAGAGGGCCTCGAGATGCCCAGCTTCGAAGGGACAGAGAGAGACGCCAGGGAGGAGCCCCTCGAGACAAAAGCCATATCCGGTGCTTCAATTGCAACGGAATGGGGCACTATGCATCTCAGTGCCAAGTGCCGAGGAAAAATGAGGAAGTTCACCTCGCCCACGCAGACAACATTGAACCGGCCCTGATGATGGCCATCTCGGAGGAGATTCCTCCAGCCAACTTAGTACTGCTAAACGAAGGGAGGGTTACACCAGACCTTCGAAGCAGAAACCACCTCGAAGCACCCAAGGACCTCTGGTTCTTGGACAATGGAGCCAGCAACCACATGACTGGCGATAAGAAAAAGTTCTTTGAGCTGGATGAAGCAGTCAAGGGTAACGTGAAGTTCGGAGATGATTCGATGGTGAGGATCGAAGGAAAGGGTTCGATCCTGTTCGCGTGCAAGAACGGAGAGCAGTGGCTGCTCGAAGGGGTATACTACATTCCCCGGCTTCGAAGCAGCATGGTGAGCCTCGGACAGTTGACCGAGACAGGCCACCAAGTCATCATGAACGGGGATGAGCTCGAAGTGTGCTCGAAGAACCCTTCCCGGGTAATCATGAGGGTGAGGCGTTCTCAGAACCGCCTCTATCAGATCAGACTCACGCCGGTGAAGCCAGTTAGCCTCTTGGCTAACCTCGAAGATCATGCATGGCTATGGCATGCCCGTCTTGGGCACGTCAACTTTCAAGCCCTGAAGTCCCTCACGAACAAGCAGATGGCTGCGGGACTTCCAGCAATCACACCGCCAGATCAAGTCTGCCGAACGTGTCTGATAGCAAAGCAGACGAGACAGTCATTCCCTTCAGAGGCCCAGTTTCGAGCAAGCAAGCCACTCGAACTACTACACATTGATTTGTGTGGTCCAATCAACCCAACAACTCCGGGGGGGAACCGCTATTTCATGCTCATCGTGGACGACCACTCGAGGTGGATGTGGCTCCACATGTTGAAATCGAAGGACGAGGCATATCCTGCGTTCAAGAAGACCAAGCAGCTGGTCGAGAACGCGAGTGGTTTTCGGATCAAGACCATTCGAACCGATCGAGGAGGAGAATTTTTCTCGAAGGAGTTCGCTGAGCTATGCGAACAGGCTGGGATTCGGCACCAATCCACAGCCCCGTACTCACCACAGCAAAATGGAGTGGTCGAAAGAAGGAATCGGACCGTAATGGCCATGGCTCGGTCATTACTCAAGAGCATGTCAGTACCCTGCAAGTATTGGGGGGAGGCAGTTCGACATGCAGTGTACTTACTCAACCGACTGCCAACAAAATCAGTTCGAGATAAGACGCCCTTCGAGATGTGGACAGGAATGAAGCCACATTTGGGTCATTTACGTGTGTTTGGGTGTACGGCACATGCAAAGGTGACCACCCCGAACCAAAAAAAGTTAGACGATCGGAGTCAACCACTTGTCTACCTGGGGGTCGAGGAAGGAAGCAAAGCCCACAGGCTACTCGAACCAGTTCTCGGCAGGATCATTGTAAGCCGAGACGTTGTATTTGAAGAAGGTACAACCTGGAAGTGGTGCAGAGAAGAAGGAGATCAACCCTTCGAAGTCTTCGAAGGGGCCAACCAGAAAGGACAAGAAGTTCAAACTGAGAGATTCGAAGCAAGTACGAGTCAGCAGCAGAATGCAGCTGAAGAGTTCGAACAAGCTGGTTCAAGCGCCAGATATCTTGAACCACCCTTGGAGGAGTACCTCGAACCAGTTGAAGAGAACTTCGAACATAGGTTCGAAGAGAGCAGAAGCCAAGGAAACAACCCTACTCCTTGGTCAGGAGGACATTTCGAGAGTGGAGAAGGCCCCTCTCGATACAGAAACATGTCAGAGATTCTGACAGATGCACATCGGAGAGAGCTAAACTTTGAGGAGTTGCTGTTAGCAGAGACGGAGGAGCCGTCTTGCTATCTTGAAGCAACCGGTCAACCAGAATGGGAGGAAGCAATGGCCAGAGAAATTAAGGCCATCGAGAAGAATGAGACGTGGTCTCTAGCCCAGTTGCCGGTTGGTCACAAGGCAATCGGACTGAAGTGGATCTTCAAACTAAAGAAGAACTCAGAAGATGAAGTCATTCAGCACAAGGCTCGCCTGGTGGCGAAAGGATATGTGCAGAAGCAGGGAGTCGACTTCGAAGAAGTCTTCGCACCAGTGGCTCGAATGGACACGGTTCGTGTCATTCTGGCTCTTGCTGCAAATCGAGGCTGGCAAGTCCACCACCTCGATGTCAAAACAGCTTTTCTCAATGGAGAACTTGAGGAAGAAGTGTACGTAACTCAACCAGAAGGGTTCAGAGTCAAGGGAAAGGAGCACATGGTGCTCAGGTTAAAGAAGGCTCTGTACGGGCTTCGACAAGCCCCTCGAGCGTGGAATATAAAGCTCGACAAGAGTCTGAAGCAGATGGGCTTCGAGCGCTGCTCGCAGGAGCAGGCAGTATACATAAAGGGAAGCTCTAATACCCGAATCATCGTCGGAGTCTACGTCGATGATTTGATTGTTACTGGGAAAGATCCGAAGAGTGTCGGGGTCTTCAAAGAGCAGATGATGGGGGAGTTTGAGATGAGCTATCTCGGATTATTGTCTTATTACCTTGGGATTGAGGTAGATCAGTTCGAAGGGGGAATCTCGATCAAGCAAGCAAGTTATGCGAAGAAGGTTCTATCCCAGTTCGGGATGCTTGAGTGCAACTCCACTAGAATTCCAATGGAGCCAAGAGCGCAGCTCCACAAGGATCTCAAAGGCAAACCGGTTGATCAAACTGAATACCGGCGAGTCATAGGATGTCTTCGATACCTTCTACACACAAGGCCAGATCTCTCTTATGCTGTCGGAGTGGTCAGCAGGTTCATGGAGAAACCGAAAGAGATGCATCAGAAAGCAGTGAAACAAGTACTTCGGTACCTTCAAGGAACCATCCATCTTGGGTTGGTGTTTCGAAGAGGAAGTGAGGAGGATGAGATAGCTGGATACTCAGATAGTGATCTAGCTGGAGATCTAGATGACCGGAAAAGCACGGGAGGGATGGTGTTCTACATCAACGACTGCTTAGTCTCGTGGAACTCCCAGAAGCAGAAAACAGTGGCTTTATCCTCGTGTGAAGCAGAGTTTATGGCAGCAGCAGCGGCAGCATGCCAAGGCCTTTGGCTGAAGTCATTATGGTTCGAACTAAGTGGTTCGAAGCCGAAGATAGTGAAGCTCTTCGTCGACAACAAGTCAGCCATAGCTCTGATGAAGAATCCAGTCTTCCACGGTCGAAGCAAGCACATTGACACAAAGTATCACTTCATTCGAGAATGTGTCGAAGCGAGACAAATCGAAGTGGAGTTCATTCGAACTGACGAACAGAGAGCAGATGTACTCACGAAAGCTTTACCAGCAGTGGGGCTGGTAACTATGCGACACCTACTTGGGGTACGAGACCTCAAATCAAATCAGGATCCCTCCATGTGATTGGAAGGGGGAGATTTATTAGATATTCCAACACATGGAATATTTGTTAGGTGTAGTTGGTG